>RJVU01069537.1:1999993-2054980 GCA_003731715.1 Anabarilius grahami
AAATATAGAATAAATATTACTCCTCTGTATAGAAATTTGACATATAAGAATCATCAATATTTCTCCAAATGTGCATGCTTTTAAGCTAAAAGCCTATACGAAATGCCATAGAGGTAACATAATTGTTCAGACACTTTGCATCACAGAAATACATTATATTTTAAAGAATATAATAGAATACCATTATTTTAAATGGAGCTGAGACATGATTACAGAGGGTTTTTTTCACAGCCTACCTGACTGAAAGAGCTCATTAATATGCAAGTCATTTCAGCTCATTGCTATTCAATTCTTTTGTCTTCTCAGGTGTAAATGAGCCATTATTCATGATCATTCACGCCTCCATGCATACTGTTTCTCTTGACAAAAAGTGTCTTACAAAAACTAAATCAATATATTGTTTTATATGAAGGAGTAGGCAGCATAATTTTTACATAATTCTGAAGCAAAAACTCTAGTCTACAACCTCCAATACCCAGAGGTCTTATGAACACAGATTTAATATACTTTTTTTGGCCTTATTTCAGTGACTTAAGTTTTTTGTTTTTTCAATAACCACGCATAAACATTATTCCTTCAAAAATACAAACATGTACATACATGTTCCTCACATATTATGGTAGCCTAGTTTGTGCTGAATACAGTGTAATGACACTTGTGTCATATGTTTATGAAAAACTGAAAAAAGCACAAATGTCAGGGCATGTCAAAACTTCTCCAGGGCCCCAAAAATCCTCAGACCCCAGAGGGTTAATGCTTTTTGTTTGGCTGTTAACATTATCTTTTAAATGTGTCCACTATTAGATTTTAGTGTTACAGATTACGGTCCTGAACTGACCTGTGTGCACAAAAAAACAATAACAAAATTATATTTGATTTATAAGGCGATGTCACAGAAGCCAGTGAATAAAGAGGATGCAGAAGAGGATGAGGGGAAAGAGTGCAAATTTTTAAAAAATATTTACAATACGACTCCTAAATTTCTCCTTGTATAGAGCTGTGTCACCGTAATACTTGGCTACCGCACTGTCCCTCCACTGACTACCTTCACATCTGTCTTCCACATTCACCAGTGACCATAGAACTACCAGTACATAAAATCTTTGGAGTGACTCCGGTCAGCGTAGAATTGTGACAAATGTCGATCTAGAGTGACGTCAAAATGGAACTGGCTATTAGTCCATTAGTGTCACTCTTTAGGTTCTCACTGAGAATACAATGACCTCAAAGGACACGCTGCATCCATCTGAAACTTTATCAGCTGGAGGTGCTGTAGGTCGTACGCACTATTTTGTCATATTCGTCTTGTTGTACAGTTGATCATTTTCTCTTGCCTGCCTGCCTTTCTTTATTTTTTAGGGCAAATGCTTCTGATGGCAATCATGACAGCTAACAGTGATCTCCAAAACCATGCTTTATACATGCTCGAATTATAAGACATTATGCTATATAATATGAAAGGGAAAAGAAGGGATGAGGAGGTGAGAAGTGATGAAACGGTGCATGATGGATGCATATAGAGAGAGCTGAGGGGGATGATAGGGAACCCGTGTCTCTGTTGTCTGACTGTGGGTTTCTTAGCTCAAGTGGGGCCACTAGTCTCTGCACTACACAATGTGTGTGTGTGTGTGTGTGCGTCCTATCACAGGCCTCGCATTGAAGTGGAGGTTATCAGAAAAAGAAAGTACTCTGTCTAGCAAATGTGGCATGTTGAAATACCCTTAACCTCAAAGGACCTTCTGTCTCCCCCACGTCCTCCTGCTGTAATGCTCTCAGATCAAAACCGGCTTATTTAGAAACTGTCAGGGACTGTGGACACCATATACAAACCTTATATTCAACAGCTCAGTGTTACTATTAGAACTCAGAACTATCAAAAGCATAACAGATTCTTTGCTCACACTTTAGATTTGGGCCCAATTCTCACTATTAACTAACTATTACCTACGTAACCTCCATAAACTCCTAATTACTGCTTATTAATAGTTAGTAAGGTAGCTGTTAAGTTTAGGAATTGGATAGGATTAGAGATGTAGAATATGGTCATGCAGAATAAGGCATGAATATGTGCTTTATAAGTACTAAAAAAACAGCCAATATCCAGACTGTCCTCCAAAAAAACAACAACGACCCTATAGGTCGTTTTTCAAGCACCTTATTACGACCTATATTTACATTTTAAAGTCATGCGCCCTCTAGCTGGGATAAAAATAATGACAGTGTCGTGTTACGTCTGTCATCATACTGTCGTTACCAATCAAAATGCATGTTCATTTAAATGCAATGTGTGGACTTTTTACACCATTTGTCCTATTTCCATTTTGCAAAACTCTTTTTTTTTTTATTAACGACTATACCCACCTCACCACTAAACCTACCCTTAGTGATTTTAAAGTGCATTTACACTTTATGAGCACATGCGTTCCCTGGGATCGAGCCCACGATCGCATGATCACATGATTGCATATTGTTATATATTGCAATGCTCTGCCAATTGAGCTACGCAAAACCGAAATATGATGCAGATAAAAAGGGAACAATGCATGAAACTGTCCTGTTGTCAATAGGGGCGCAACTTTAGCAAACGCTCCTATGGGTCGTATTTCATGAATTAAAATTAAAATGTCCTGTTGTCGTAAGGGGCGCAACTTTAGCAAACGCTCATATGGGTCGTATTTCAGGGAAGTGACAAACGACCTATATAGGCATATTGGTTGGAGAACATGTTGCCAATATCATAGTAATATGCATGCTAATAAGCACCTAGTTAATAGTGAGAATTGGACCCTAAAGTGTTACCGATTATTTTTATGTAATAAATTATTAAATCAATAAGAGTGTCTAAATAGTGGTAACTGTGGTAATAAACAGCATAAACAGCAAATCAGACCAATGATCAATAAATAGCTATGTTTATGGTTAATAACCACAGTAAACTATTTGGATATGTTGTCACAGGTTTGTGTATATAGCGTCTATTATAATGACTTCAAATGTGGCTCATCCAATCCAATTTTAGTGTCAGAACTATCAGTTTTATAATCTTTGCAGATTCTCCTTGTGAGGAAGTCTTAAAGGTGTACAGTACCAAAAACAAGCTATTTAACTCTATTTCAAAGAAACGATGAAAATAAAAATCTACATTATGACTATGCTACCCCTGCGGCCCCTTTAAAACCAGCAAGGATTTTTCAAACACATAAAAGATGCTGGCAGCGTCCGAAAACTGGTAGCATTCGACTTGTTGCCTCACTGCCTTATCAGGCAATGACTTTGTAGGCAGCGTTTGGACATGAACATACCTCACGAAACTGATTTCAGCAAGACCTCTGAGGCAGCATAACGGTTTAATGATCTACAGCAAAATAGTGCAGGCTTTGGTGACTACAATAGTACAATATTAATTTCACATCAGAAGTGGAAAACATTGGTCAAAAACATACATTTACAAAGTGACCACAAACTGCAACTTTCTGATGCCATCTTTATTTTTAGCTCAACTATCAAAGATTGGAAAGCACAGGATTGTGGGATATCAAAGGCAATAAAAGGATACATCTATGCTGCCTTGAAAAATCGATCAGATGAAGGTATCTTAGGAGAGAGGAAGTGAAGCTAACATTGGATTCAGACATGCCTTCCTACCTTGAAATGCATCCTCCGAAGGCAGTATTTTTCAGCTGTTTTCACAGTGTGTTTGTTACTTGACTTTCTCGTAATCTATTGGCTATTCCCCTGTTAAAGTAACTTATTTCACTCCAAACGCTATTACCATCTGTTCATACTAGCACTGATTTTAAGTTCATAATAAATCTTATGTCTAAAAGTGATGGTTCTTGTCCAATGAGTTGATAAGTTGTTAACCAAGTTTATTACAAACAAAGCATGTATGAAAGAGACTGTTCTCTGTTCAATGAGTCAGTGAATTGTTGACTCAACAAATGCTCAATTCATGACACTGTTATTTATTTATCTATCATTTTTATTAATATTTTTGAATGAACTTTTATTTTTATATTTTCAGATTTTATTTACACTTTAGTTTTAGTAATTAGCCATTTTGACATTTTTATAATTTTTTTTTTATATTACTATTTAAGTTTCATTTTTTGTTGTTTTTTAATCTATTTCCCATTAGTAATTTTATTGCTTTAAACTAAACTAATTTCAGTTCTTTGAAATGGCATCACTTCTAATTTCCATTTAATGTTTTTCATCTAATATTTATATTTTATTTAGACTTTATTTCAATTAGCAAAAATTTTTGTAATAGGTTTAACTAACAATAATAACACTGATTCATGAACAAATCATTTTTGTGAACCCAGTTCATCCAGTGATTAATGATCTTTTCATTAATCGGATATTGCTAGAAAAAATATTTGGTCACACTTTAGATTAGGGTCCAATTCTCATAATTAACTAATTAATAACTATGACTTTTGCCTCAATAAACTCCTAATTACTAATTAATAGTTAGTAAAGTATTTGTTAAGTTTAGGTATTGGGTCGGATCAGGGCTTAAAATTAACTGTTTTGGTCATCAGACACTCTGGTGAGTGGTTTTCCAAAGTTACTAGACAGCATTCCACAATTTTGACATCGATACCATAGGGAAAAACTGCCATATAGATATTTTTAATATTATCTCATAATTTAGCAGGAGGTATATTACTGACGCACGGATCCATTATACTGTTACACATGCATTTTCTTTCTCAATTGTTTATGTTCACTTAAAGCATAACTGTCTGTGTTTACGTGAATATTCACCAAGACTGGCATTTTGACATTATTTTGTGTGTATTTGACTGTTTAAAGGCAATAAGCAGTGAAAAAGAAGAGGCGGTTTTATGTGCGTGCACAAAATCTCGGGGAATGAGTAAAATTATGCACAATACAAGCAATCCCACGGCAAAATTCAAGCCCTGTTACACCAACAATATTCATCCGGAGAAAATGAAACAGGTGAGTGAGGGGAGGCAGGTTTGTGTGTCAAATCGCTGTCAGAGAGATGAGAGAGCGAGAAAGCGCAGCTTGTATCATGGAAGTGTTTCGGACATTTCATCGAAAAATCGATATTTTGACTACAACTAAAAAAGTATATATATTATATTAAAAAATTCAACCCGATAAGTGGCTAGTGCAAGTGACTGCCTCACTGCTGAAATCCACCCACATTTAATGGGTTGGCGGGTGTTAATGTCAAGCCCTGGGCAGGATTAAAGGATGTAAAATATGGTCATGCAGAATAAGGCATTTATATGTGCTTTATAAGTACTAATAAACAGCCAATATCCTATATATAAGCATGTTATTAAGCGATTAGTTCATAGTGAGAATTGGACCCTAAACTAAAGTATTACCTAATATATTTGCAGTTCCACTTGGTCACGCTAGTGGAGCAAAAATTACACATTACCATTAAAGTAATTCACCTGAGTGTTGATACTGAAATGAAACAATAATAATTGAGAACTCAACTAAGTATCCAAGGATATGGAAGAGCAACCTGAGCAATAAAATTATGGATTTATCATCACTTCTGTGAATCAAAATTATTCAAATGTTTTTTGGAGAATTCAAACAGCTTCTTACAAAATATGATGTGAGAAAAGAGAAAGAGGGGATAGGCTACCAACCAGGACAGACAAAATCCATATATGAGAGGCAGACAGAGAGAGAGAGAGAGAGAAAGAGAGAGAGGTCCCTTCAGCTTTGCCACTAATGAAGCCTAAGAGCCCAATTACACAGCCTTAACAGCAGGAGCAGCCAAGAGAGTGAGTGAGTGAGTGAGTGTGTATGTGTATGTGTGTGTGTGTGTGTGTGTGTGTGTGTGTGTGTGTGCGCGCGTTTTTGTGACATATCAGGACACAAATGTGTATAATGACATGGGTATGACATAGGTATTACAAAAAGAGGTGACTTATGAGGACATTACCCATGTCCCCAGTTTTCAAAAGGCTTATAAATCATACAGAATGAGTTTTTGTGAGAAAGTAAAAGTGTGCACAGTTTCCTGTGATGGTTAGGTTTAGGGGTAGGGGTAGGGGTAGGGGTAGTGTAGGGGGATAGAAAATACAGTTTGTACAGTATAAAAACCATTGCGCCTATGGAATGTCCCCACAATTCACAAAAACGAACGTGTGTGTGTGTGTGTGTAGATGCTTTTGTCAGTATGTCAGCATACATGCCTTTTTGTGTGTATAAATTTGTTTAGATGAATGTGTTTTCGGTGTTTGTGTCTGCTTATTCACTCACATGTCTTTTACTCGCCTCATTCTTGCGTGTTTGTAAAGTCTAGTAGCATGTGTGTCAGCGTGAGTCTGTATATGCGTGTGTGTGTGAACAGAAGCTGGGCTTTGTTAAAGGGCAGCTATTCTCTCTAGAGTTCTTCAAGTACCACGGCTGCTGCCTGACAGTTCACTGGCTCCGAAGCTCCAGCCTACCCTCTTCCCGCTCCAGCATCCAGCCAGGATCCCCTCACCCGTGCTGGGGCTTGAGTGCTGCTGGAGGGCGGCTGTCTGGAGAAGCACTTTGCAGCAAAAAGCCACTCAAGAAAAGTAGCGATGCGTGTCTGAGAGCTCTGTATCTGTCCTCAACAAGTAAGGTCAAACGTATGTGTGTATGTGTATGTAACAGTGTGTAACTTCTCAAGTCAGTGTACAATTTACAAATAATAATGGCAGTGGGGAATAAAGTATCCAACAACATCTACTAAAAGCACAACCTGCATCAGGCAAAGTTGCACTTTTATAATCACGCACCAAAGTTACTGTAGACTGTAAAAAAATATTTTTCAAAGTTGTAAATAAAACAAAGATTACTGGAGGCTACTATTGCAGTTTTTCTATTTTAAAATGTTGTGTTTATTCAATGTTACTTGTCATTTCTTCAGAATTATTTGTGAAATTTACAAGCAGTTTCTGAGTCAAAACTGTTTCAAAGTAATCCCTACACTGTAAAAAGTATCCTGTTAAATTTATGGTAAATTGCCATAAAAAATACTGTGACAAAGTTTTGACAAAAATATTTTTCAACTTATAACCGTATTAAGTGATATTATGTTAATATATACCTACATTGACTACCAAAATCTGCCTTTTTACCTTAAACTGTACCCATAACCACCACAATAACACAAAATGCTAAGATAATTCAATAAACATTAGTTAATTAACATAAAATGTAACACAAAACACATTACTTATAACAAAAATAAGAAGAAACAAATGTGCTGTTAAACCTTTTATAGTTTTTCACCATATATCGTAAATTTAGCATTTTTACAGTATTTTTCTGTAAAAATTTAAAACATTTTTTACAGTTGTTGCTATTTATTTAATACTATTTTCAATGTACTTTTAATTGCAGTTTAGTTTTATTTTCAGCAGTTTAGTTTCAATTGTAGTTTATTATATTTAAGCTGTAAATCTGACCCTGTGATTTTTGTTGTTTACATTCATTGCAAGCTATTACCATTGTAATTCATATTTAATCTTGACAAACTGTACATATGTATCATTAATTGTGCGGCAGGAATTTGACAGCAAAAGCATCTCAGTTTGTGTCAGAAGTGCACAACAAACAGTCAAAATCAAAGTGGGAGATAACGTCATTACAATCGACTGAGGAATCAACATAACATTGCCAGAGTTATAAATATCTAAAATTCTTTTTTTTTATTTTTTTTATTTTTATTTTGAAGCTTCAGGCTTCAATAGAGGCAATTGGAACCACTTATAATCTCATCAGCTACTTGATGATTCTCAAGTCTAACCAAGAAGGTTCAGCAAGGTTTTTAAGCAGAAAAACGTACTATATGAACATTATATCAGAATCTGTAACTTCAACAATCTTACTTACAGTATATATAATCTGTGTTTTTGAGTGAGAGAGGCGAGTTAGGATCACAAATCTACCTCTGTCTTTTACATACATATTCTCTCTATTAGTGCCATCCACACAAATTGCTGAACCCAATAATTACACACAAATAAAAACATATAAATAGGTTTTCATCTTAGTTTTAATATGATAATAACCCTGTCACACACACACAGACACACACGGTTTGTCCGAAAGCCTTGAGCACAATGAGCACTTAGTGCTTAAATGCATCTTGAGATGTGAATGCATGTCTTTGTGCAGCTAGCCTGCAGGAAGAGAGAGAAAGAAATAGACAAAGAGAGAGAAAGACAGATTTTGCCAAGTCCACCCCATCCATCTCTAATTCTGTCAGCGGTTAAGTGGATGCATGTAATTGTACAGCAACTGTTTTCTGATTGAGTTATCCAGAATTATAAGGAGATTAGAAGTTCTTCTCAGATATGGATAAGAAAGCATGTTACTGTCCTGATCTCAATACAGACAGCACAACAGATGCTGTAGAGACCCAGCCAGGGGCGTACAAATATTGGTGATGCAATATAAAATATATCAGCTTTGCTCATGAATATAAAATGTTCAACATAAAAAAAAAAAAACATCTTAAAATATAATAGCTTTCCCTCAGATTGGAGAGACATATATTGGTTGAATTATTCTTATTTGCAGTGATGGAGGGTGTCCTGCAATTTTACAACAGTAGAAATTAACTGTGCCAGTTAATCATAAAATCTATGTACATTTGCATTCTGTAGTGTGAAAGTGATTTGTTACAAATTGTTTATTTATTATATTGTTTAAAAAGCTACATACACACGGCATTTTTAACAATATACATTATAAAAATGTAACTAGTACAAGATGTTGATTCGATTCAATATTGATTAATTGGGGCCTATCAGGTACAGTACGTCAAATTTCCTCAAGGGAAAAATATGTCTCTCAACTAATGCTGTAAACTATAGACCTTATGTAGCCCCGCCCCTTTTCAGCGTTGCGCTCATTGTCTTTTGACTTCCGGTTTGTATTTCCACAGTGATCTTACATATTTATGAATGAACTGCTCGTTTTAAAATCTTCCCGGTCTACTGACATTTGTTAAGACATCTGCTTTAAACATTACAATGCTTATGATAACTTCCATTAACTCTACAACAAGTAAATCCACTTAACCAGCTAATTATTCTTTGACATAGAAATGTACAGAGCTACCGTAAAACGGAAGTTCAAAGACAATTTTATAAAGATGGTGGCGTGCTTGTTTCTCTGGCGCATAAGGTCTATACGGCTAAAATTAACAGATTTTTGGGTTATTTACATTTAAATTACACATAAGAATGTTCTAACAGCAAGTGTCATGGCGGACGAGCAAACCCACAATATTTTTATACTACTGTTATTTTGTAACGGAATGTAGTTTCAAGAGTTTTTTAGGTGAGAATGTAGTTGTTTAGACCTTAGATATGTGATTTATATGTAAACATAGCGCCTATTTGAAATATTTGTTCAGATGCTTTCGGAGATGCGAGCTCCAGGCCGTCAGCGACTGTTCAGCGCTCATGTACATGCAGAGAACAGCTTCATCTTGGCCAGTCCTTTGGGAATTTGCCGCTGGCTCTTATGTAGATAGTGTTTAAACATTGGGTATAATTCGTTTTGGGTATATCAAACGGGCAATCTTTGGTCTTATTAAGCTATTACTTGTTCCAGTGCTAATAGATTTGGCTTAAGGGAATATGGGAATGTCTTAAATATTAAAAGGACAAAGACAAAGATATCACTTTCCTCAGCGGACATTCAAACTGATTTTGTGATTATGATTGGCCTGAAGAATATCAGCTAAATGCAGGTAATGCACTCGCTTAGTCGATCTCTCTCTCTCATAATACTCTACTCTACATATTACAATGAGTTTCAATGAAGCGACTCAACGTTCCTTCGTTACTAGTTTTAAATTGATGTTTTAGAATTAGTAACAGAGGCTCGGGTTAAACTGTCAACTTGAGATTTGAATCCATGACGGAAGGAAGTAGTTCCTCACAAAAGACAATTTTAAAGACAATCCGTTGTTGTTTCTTATTTATTTACACACTCGTGCCGTCAAACTGTTGAATAAATGCAATATCACACTCGTAGCCATGCAATATGCATTACACACACACATATATATATATATATATACAGGTGCTGGTAATATAATTAGAATATCATCAAAAAGTTGATTTATTTCACTAATTCCATTCAAAAAGTTAAACTTGTATATTATATTCATTCATTACACACAGACTGATATATTTCAAATGTTTATTTCTTTTAATTTTGATGCTTATAACTGACAGCTAAGGAAAATCCCAAATTCAGTATCTCAGAAAATTATGTATTGTGAAATATTGTGAAAAGGTTCAATATTGAAGACACCTGGTGCCACACTCTAATCAGCTAATTAACTCAAAACACATGCAAAGGCCTTTAAATGGTCTCTCAGACTAGTTCTGTAGGCTACACAATCATGGGGAAGACTGCTGACTTGACAGTTGTCCAAAAGACGACCATTGAAACCTTGCACAAGGAGGGCAAGACACAAAAGGTCATTGCAAAAGAGGCTGGCTGTTCACAGAGCTCTGTGTCCAAGCAAATTAATAGAGAGGCGAAGGGAAGGAAAAGATGTGGTAGAAAAAAGTGTACAAGCAATAGGGATAACCGCACCCTGGAGAGGATTGTGAAACAAAACCCATTCAAAAACGTGGGGGAGATTCACAAAGAGTGGACTGCAGCTGGAGTCAGTGCTTCAAGAACCACTACGCACAGACGTATGCAAGACATGGGTTTCAGCTGTCGCATTCCTTGTGTCAAGCCACTCTTGAACAACAGACAGCGTCAGAAGCGTCTCGCCTGGACTAAAGACAAAAAGGACTGGACTGCTGCTGAGTGGTCCAAAGTTATGTTCTCTGATGAAAGTAAATTTTGCATTTCCTTTGGAAATCAGGGTCCCAGAGTCTGGAGGAAGAGAGGAGAGGCACACAATCCACGTTGCTTGAGGTCCAGTGTAAAGTTTCCACAGTCAGTGATGGTTTGGGGTGCCATGTCATCTGCTGGCGTTGGTCCACTGTGTTTTCTGAGGTCCAAGGTCAACGCAGCCGTATACCAGGAAGTTTTAGAGCACTTCATGCTTCCTGCAGCTGACCAACTTTATGGAGATGCAGAATTTATTTTCCAACAGTACTTGGCACCTGCACACAGTGCCAAAGCTACCAGTACCTGGTTTAAGGACCATGGTATCCCTGTTCTTAATTGGCCAGCAAACTCGCCTGACCTTATCCCCATAGAAAATCTATGGGGTATTGTGAAGAGGAAGATGCGATATGCCAGACCCAACAATGCAGAAGGGCTGAAGGCCACTATCAGAGCAACCTGGGCTCTCATAACACCTGAGCTGTGCCACAGACTGATCGACTCCATGCCACGCCGCATTGCTGCAGTAATTCAGGCAAAAGGAGCCCCAACTAAGTATTGAGTGCTGTAAATGCTCATACTTTTCAGTTGGCCAAGATTTTTAAAAATCCTTTCTTTGTATTGGTCTTAAGTAATATTCTAATTTTCTGAGATACTGAATTTGGGATTTTCCTTAGTTGTCAGTTATAATCATCAAAATTAAAAGAAATAAACATTTGAAATATATCAGTCTGTGTGTAATGAATGAATATAATATACAAGTTTCACTTTTTGAAAGGAATTAGTGAAATAAATCAACTTTTTGATGATATTCTAATTATATGACCAGCACCTGTATATACAGTGGGTACGGAAAGTATTCAGACCCCCTTAAATTTTTCACTCTTTGTTATATGGCAGCCATTTGCTAAAATCATTTAAGTTCATTTTTTTCCTCATTAATGTACACACAGCACCCCATATTGACAGAAAAACACAGAATTGTTGACATTTTTGCAATTTATTAAAAAAGAAAAACTGAAATATCAGATGGTCCTAAGTATTCAGACCCTTTGCTGTGACACTCATATATTTAACTCAGGTGCTGTCCATTTCTTCTGATCATCCTTGAGATGGTTCTACACCTTCATTTGAGTCCAGCTGTGTTTGATTATACTGATTGGACTTGATTAGGAAAGCCACACACCTGTCTATATAAGACCTTACAGCTCACAGTGCATGTCAGAGCAAATGAGAATCATGAGGTCAAAGGAACTGCCTGAAGAGCTCAGAGACAGAATTGTGCCAAGTCACAGATCTGGCCAATGTTACAAAAAAAATTCTGCTGCACTTAAGGTTCCTAAGAGCACAGTGGCCTCCATAATCCTTAAATGGAAGACGTTTGGGATGACCAGAACCCTTCCTAGAGCTGGCCATCCGGCCAAACTGAGCTATCAGGGGAGATTAGCCTTGGTGAGAGAGGTAAAGAAGAACCCAAATATCACTGTGGCTGAGCTCCAGAGATGCAGTCGGGAGATGGGAGAAAGTTGTAGAAAGTCAACCATCACTGCAGCCCTCCACCAGTCGAGGCTTTATGGCAGAGTGGCCCGACGGAAGCCTCTCCTCAGTGCAAGACACATGAAAGCCCGCATGGAGTTTTCTAGGATGGTGAGAAATAAGATTCTCTGGTCTGATGAGACCAAGATAGAACTTTTTGGCCTTAATTCTAAGCGGTATGTGTGGAGAAAACCAGGCACTGCTCATCACCTGTCCAATACAGTCCCAACAGTGAAGCATGGTGGTGGCAGCATCATGCTGTGGGGGTGTTTTTCAGCTGCAGGGACAGGACGACTGGTTGCAATCGAGGGAAAGATGAATGCGGCCAAGTACAGGGATATCCTGGACGAAAACCTTCTCCAGAGTGCTCAGCACCTCAGACTGGGCCGAAGGTTTACCTTCCAACAATATCACATGGTCCTAAGTATTCAGACCCTTTGCTCAGTATTTAGTAGAAGTACCCTTTTGATCTAATACAGCCATGAGTCTTTTTGGGAAAGATGCAACAAGTTTTTCACTCCTGGATTTGGGGATCCTCTGCCATTCCTCCTTGCAGATCCTCTCCAGTTCTGTCAGGTTGGATGGTAAACGTTAGTGGACAGCCATTTTTAGGTCTCTCCAGAGATGCTCAATTGGGTTTAAGTCAGGGCTCTAGCTAGGCCATTCAAGAACAGTCACGGAGTTGTTGTGAAGCCACTCCTTCGTTATTTTAGCTGTATGCTTAGGGTCATTGTCTTGATGGAAGGTAAACCTTCGGCCCAGTCTGAGGTCCTGAGCACTCTGGAGAAGGTTTTCGTCCAGGATATCCCTGTACTTGGTCGCATTCATCTTTCCCTCGATTGCAACCAGTCGTCCTGTCCCTGCAGCTGAGAAACACCCCCACAGCATGATGCTGCCACCACCATGCTTCACTGTTGGGACTGTATTGGACAGGTGATGAGCAGTGCCTGGTTTTCTCCACACATACTGCTTAGAATTAAGGCCAAAAAGTTCTATCTTGGTCTCATCAGACCAGAGAATCTTATTTCTCACCATCTCGGAGTCCTTTAGGTGTTTTTTAGCAAACTCCATGCGGGTTTTCATGTGTCTTGCACTGAGGAGAGGCTTCCGTCGGGCCACTCTGCCATAAAGCCCCGACTGGTGGAGGGCTGCAGTGATGGTTGACTTTCTACAACTTTCTCCCATCTCCCGACTGCATCTCTGGAGCTCAGCCACAGTGATCTTTGGGATCTTCTTTACCTCTCTCACCAAGGCTCTTCTCCCCCGATAGCTCAGTTTGGCCGGATGGCCAGCTCTAGGAAGGGTTCTGGTCATCCCAAACGTCTTCCATTTAAGGATTATGGAGGCCACTGTGCTCTTAGGAACCTTAAGTGCAGCAGAAATTTTTTGTAACCTTGGCCAGATCTGTGCCTTGCCACAATTCTGTCTCTGAGCTCTTCAGGCAGTTCCTTTGACCTCATGATTCTCATTTGCTCTGACATGCACTGTGAGCTGTAAGGTCTTATATAGACAGGTGTGTGGCTTTCCTAATCAAGTCCAATCAGTATAATCAAACACAGCTGGACTCAAATGAAGGTGTAGAACCATCTCAAGGATGATCAGAAGAAATGGACAGCACCTGAGTTAAATATATGAGTGTCACAGCAAAGGGTCTGAATACTTAGGACCATCTGATATTTCAGTTTTTCTTTTTTAATAAATCTGCAAAAATGTCAACAATTCTGTGTTTTTCTGTCAATATGGGGTGCTGTGTGTACATTAATGAGGGAAAAAAATGAACTTAAATGATTTTAGCAAATGGCTGCAATATAACAAAGAGTGAAAAATTTAAGGGGGTCTGAATACTTTCCGTACCCACTGTGTGTGTATATATATATATATATATATATATATGTGTGTGTGTGTGTGTGTGTGTATAATAATGTTATATTAATACATTTTAATAACATGACAGATTTATTCTAAATTACATGAAATATTGAAGAACAGGTTAAGTAAAAATACAAAATGCTCATCTCTAGAGTTCATTTTTCTAGCTAACAAGTTTTTAATTTTATTTCTGAGGTAAATGTAACATGACATTGTTTACAAGCTGTCTTATTGACATCTTTTTGCAACAAACACTGACAGAGCAATTACATGAAATGGATTTTGGTAAATTGTACTGTATCTAACCTTCTGATGTTCATTCATGTTTATTTTGTGCTGTAACTACTAAAGAGGAAAAGATGATCAGTTCATGTGCGCGCTGCGCTGCTGCTTCACTTGAATTGAAGCGCTACAATATATATATAAAATGATCACAACTTCCAAAACAATATCCAAAATATATTGTTAAATGAATAATAAGCATACCATAAAACAGGCAGAACGATCTTCACTTTCAGTGCTGCTGGGAATCGCAGACAAAACTAAGACGTTAAATATCTGTTTGTGAGTGTGTGATAAAAAGTGACCTTGAAGGCCAGAAAACCCAGCAGTCCACAAGCTGCAGCTTATTTCAAAATTACAGACTGTGTTTGGGACACGTGTGTGTGTGTGTGTGTTAAAGAGAGAGAGCAAGCGGGTGCAAGTATGTGTGTGTGTGTGTGTGTTTGTGTGCATATGTTGGGCTTTTCCATAGCCTAAAATTAAAATCTGGGTTTTATAAACGCTCTCTAATTATGGAGAAGAAGATGATGCACTATTTTTGGGAACTGTGGCCATGAACGCCCTTCTCGTACACACAGAAACACACTCACTATAACAAAAAATACATATGTGCATAAATACAGTCTATACAAGCCACCGCAGAATAGAAAATATCATAACCAGTAACCATAAAAAGACAGTGTGCTTTTGTAAATAGAGCAACGTGCATGGATCTGTTGAATGACACAGTTTCTGAAATGCTACTTGCTACTTCAGTAGTATAGTGAATGTTAATTGCTATCTTTGGAATGTGCAATCGTTTCTAAACAATGTTAACCACGCAAGGCCACCATCACAGTCATATTGCAGAAAAAAAAAACACTGTTCTCCTGGGAACTGGTCTGTGTGGAGTTTGTGTGTTAGTGTGTGTTTATGGTTTGACCCAGATAACAAGACGAGGTTGGTTTGGATGCTGGACGAGCTCATTGTAAACACGAAGGACCTGGACTTTTGGTTATGATTATGTACAGGCCACTGGTCAAGTGGAGGACAACAAACAATTGTTGCTCTGTTGTGTGTTGTTTTCATTTAGAGTGAACAAGTAATGTAAGAGAAAAAAGTGTATACTGAAGAAATATTTTAGGTTAAATACAACATAAACTCTATCAACGGCACCTACCAACAGAAAAAAGAGACATTTTGATGACAACTGTTTTCTGTTTCCACCCAGATCACAATAAAGTCTCATTAGTGAAGCTCCTCATAACTGTATGTCAAAAACTAATTTCACATTCAGTGTGGACAGACATATGGATTGCTAGTTAGAACATTGTGTTAATAATATGGAATATTCCTTTAATATTAACTAGTACAAAGGATTTAACCCCTTCAGACCTGAATTTTTCCTCTGAGCAAAAACTGTTTTATCCACTTGATATTTGCTCTTCCTTAATGTATAAATGAGTTCAAAAAACAAGATTTGTGAAAACTAATTTTTATTAGATTTTTTTTCAGACTTCAAAACTGAAGCAACAAAAAATTGTTCTTGAAATTTCATTATAAATTATTATGTTCTAATATTCTTTGGTCACGTTGTACACATATTTTGATGTGTTGACTAATATTAAAGCTCATTTAAAGTACTTATAAGTTTAACTTCAGAGTGTTATTCAATATTACATTTGAATTATTAATTATTTTTAAAGTACTAAACTCCAACTTCATTACAAATCTGTAAACACAAATCTACTTAAATATATGGCATGCAAGTTTCAATAGAAATTACATTAAAACATATTTTAGTTTACCAAAAATGCTGGTCACTATTCGGAAGTACACTGTAACCATATTTCAAAGACAATAGAAGTATATGATATTACATATAAAGATGAAATTAAGTCATACTTAAGTGTGTCACAAGGGTAGCACATCTTGTTTGTGACCAAAATTAATAAACAAAACATCTAGTTCAAGATATTTTAAACTTGCCATAAAATGTAATGAATGTTTAATGTAATGAAAATTCACAATTCTTGATTCCAATTTAAGTACAGCTAAAACTACTGGCCTAACTAATATAAATGTAAAACATTATTAATGACAAGTAAACAGTCAATAATAAAATAAGAAATAATTAAATTACAAGCAATAGCACAAATAAATACAATAGAACAAAGAAACAAATGAAATAAACAATTTTTTTCAGGTGGGTCTAACAGTTTTCAGGTACAGAAATTTTATAAAATAATCAAATGTAAAATAACACTGCATTTCACTGTATAAATTAAACATAGATTAATCCTTATTAAAGTTATTCAGTCAAGAGTAGTGAGTAATTGTCTCTGTCTTTAGGTTTTTTATTAACATTAATGACACAGAAAGCAGCAGTTATATTAGGCTGCTGTCACTTTAAGAGCTATAGCACGGATCCAATATACTGATACACATGTGTTTTCTTTCTCAACTGTTTATGTTCATTTAAGACATAACTGACTGTGTTTACTTGGATACTCACTGAGGAGGGCATTTTTTATATATAATTTTGTGTGAATTTGCCCATTAACACTAGAACCGCCATGGGGTAAATTTTACCCGTGGCTGTTTTTCAAATGTACATAACAGGTTTTCAATAAAACATTCAAGTCTCCCAGTCATTGGCTTTTACTAAAATTGTGTAATTTACAATCCCTTGGTGTTATAAATTGTTTAGATAAAACCAGATAAAAAACCGGGGCATTTATACCCATAAGCGCCGTGCGGGTCAAATTTACCCGCTATATAATGCCTGTATTTTCGCGCTGTTATTTTCACGTCCCCTTATGCATTGTGCATTGCTAGGCAACGCCTTTCACCCACTGGATTAGCGGTCATCGGTTTCATAAATAAAGTCACAATGAGTAAAAGCCGGCGATTTATGGATGCCGAAGAGGTAGAAGCCCTAAATGCCATGAGTGAAATGCTGATGATGGTGAGATCAGTGACACGTCCTGGGTCGGCTCAGCATCTGACGGCTCATCTGACAGCGATCCAGAGCCTCCGAGAAAAATTAGACTGAGTCTGTTCTTCAGGACAGGATTGTTACAATAGTTACAGAGAGTCTGCATCAATAAACTTTGGATATAAATAATTGAGGGGAAGCTGCGCGCTTGAATTTGTCATCGCATCGTACATCCTATGCAGTGTGGTGAATTATTATTATTATCATTATTGTCTATAGGCTATTTTAGTCATTTAAATAACATGGGTTACCTTAATATATGATTAATTATAAATAATATTACACCACCCAAATATGTATTTACTTCCTTCTAATTCTCGTTGTCAGTGCAGACTTGTTTGGCTTGACCGTTATGAAAAGTGATTAGCGTAGCCTGCATAAAAAAAGCCTTGAACATAAAACAACAGGACAAAAATATAGTTGATGACTAGACATAATCATTTCATGACTCTAGACACTTCTTTGTGAAGACAGTGACATAATACAGTGAAATAATATGTTCTTTAGCCATATAAAACAGGTGTAATGTGCGTGGGTAAAATTTACCCGCATGGCGGTTTTAGGTATACAACGACCCCTGGCGGTTCTAGTGTTAACGCGCAAAAAGACGTGAAAGAGAGCTCAATTCAGTATTCGTGTGCTGTCTGAGACGCAGCCTTCTGGGTGCGCGCTATAGATGTTTGCGCACAAAAAAAAACGTCCACACAGCGCAAGAGTAATGAATCGAGTTCCATTTCGCATCTTCCTGCGCTTAAATATTTAAATTGGCTAGGCTTAAACTTTCCTGACAACGCAGCACTGGCACGTCAACTGTCCCGTGTGTCATTCACGTTTGTTCACGTTCTCAAAACATTGCATTGTCCATTTTAGGCAATCGACTCCCTGCAAAAAAGGATTTTGCACAAATTAGTGAATGAATCTGAACAAATATTTTTTGGTGAATGGACTCAAAAGATTCGAGTCACTGAAATGACCAGTACAATAAGACACATCCGTGAGAGACAAGCCAGAGGCACTATAGTGAATGAGAGGGGGACAGCTGAAGACAGAGATATACTGTACACAGAGGACTAAAGAAAGAAATGAGATCAGAATGAGAGTCTGTGGACAGGGAAGGAGGAAGAGAGAGATACAGAAAGAGAGTTAGTTCAACAATTCTTGGAGTCAGTTAAAACAAGTAGAGTGAAAGGAAAAACTATCTAAACAGAGATTCCCGCTGTGCGGCGGGAGGAGCATCTCTCTCTCTCTCCTTCTCAGCCGAACAAGACACTGCTGGGGGATTTTTCTTCCGCAAAATCCCATCCGAATCGGTCACACAAATAAACACAGCACACATAACTGCTTAATGATTCCACAGAGAGAGTTTTTCCTCAGAAAGAGTGCTGACTATTACATAGATGTTTGGGATGGAGGGTCAGAGGTCAAATCGTGTGTGGCAGGGGCAGGTGTGATGGGTTAGGCTCACGGTATCCAGTGTCTGGGACTTTGTTTGCTTTTTTGATTTATTGCGGACCGCCGCCCCTTCTCAGAACACGTGCAGTTTTCCCCTCCCTTCCCCTCCTCTACTCTTGTCGCCTTTTCCCACAAAAATAAACCCTCCTGGAATGCCGGCGTTCCGAGGACGCCCCTCCACACAATTCCCCGGATGTCTGTCAGGAAGGTTTCTCAAAACACACTCCCCTCTCGTCACACTCTGACCTCAAGGAGAACCGCGCGCATATATCCATACAGATGCCGAGTTATGATTGCACAACACAATAAAGTTCCAAAGTTTTCCAAAGTTCATCATGTCAGTTCTGGAAAAACAGACATAGTCGGACACAGACGGACAGATGCACACAAACTCGCTGCAGCTGTCTGAGGGGGGCTTCGGATCAAGGTCACCAATGAAGTTGGAATCGTTGGTATCTCAAAACAGCTTTATAAACACTCACACACATATATACAACAGCCAGTTCAGCTCACACCCACATTCTTACAGCCATTGAAAACACGCAAGCTCGCTAGTGCTCAAATCTGGAGCAAGATAATGCTGATACAACGTTGAACAAACATTGATTTTACGACTGTTGAGTCAGTGGATCAACACTGAGTCAAGAAATCTCTATATGGTGCGTAACTGTCAAAACATTAGCACAGTTTTACGGTTAAAGATGGAGATCAACACAACGTGTACTCTTTGGCCGTGTGGGGGAGATTAGCGTCAGCTAAATTTAAAGAAATGAGCAGACCGAACTGCCAGGAAAAAACCACTGTCAATAACCAATGTGATCTCATAAGTATTTGGTGTATTTTTACATATAGTGTTGTTCTACCACACGCACATTTACTTACATTGGCGTATTGACAGCATTAAAACATATAATAATAACTTTATAGACGTACAAATGTATACAAATCCTTATTTATGAATATTTGAATCGTGGCATTAAAGGAGTCATGAATTGAGAAATCAACTTTTCCTTGAGCTTTTGATATATAAGAGGTCATCGTACTATAAGAATATCCTGTAAGTTTCAGAACTGAAAACTTCCTTGTTAGTCCAATAAAAGCTTTTCTTGACACCAGGCCCAGCGAACTACTGATCCTGGAACGTGCCTATCATTGATAGGTGAAACGCCGCCTCCGCAGAAGAAATCAACACCTACTTCATCATTGCAACGTTAGCCCCGCCCACTGGCGTGTTAGTGAGATGAGGAGGAGAGAATAGTGATACAGGACAAAAATAGCATTACCTTTCAAAGGATGATATAAATATGGTTATTTATTTTCAACAATGTGAATGTCTCAGTTGAGCTTTATGTGTTTGTAATCGTGATTTCACGGTGGATTCTTTGGTAAATCAGTTGCATTTTCGGCACAGGCTTTGCAAACATTCTATTTGTTAATTCTAATGCCTGATCTGATATGTAATGATTCATGTACAGTCAGATGTTCTTCTTTGTCTTCTTCTTCTTCTATATGTCAGTAAATCAAACCAGTGACCTTCACGTTGTTTCTCTTAGTAGGATGAAAATAATCTGTTATTTAAATGGTGATTAAATTATATAAAGAAAGAGATCAAAGAACGCTCCCTTTGCAATCGCCGGAGCTGTCAATCAAACAGCACGTGCTGGCTGAGTTCTGGACTCGAGCCAAAACTCCCATTTTTTCATCGAATCTCTTAGTTACAATGCGTTTGCACTGTTAGTTAAGAAGAAAGCATTCGTTAAGTGTGCAGAAATTGAGTTGCAATGACGAGATCACTGCTTTCATGCGCTCAGCAACATGTCTTTGATCGGCTACAATCTTCATCACTGCAGCCTTTCATGCCGAGATCTAAATGTAATGCAACTCTTTTCACGATTAGTTAACCTTGAGAGCTGTAATAGTAAAAATGTGCTAAAAGTTTGAGAGAATTTCACTGATCCACATGTAATACTTAGCTATTTCAAATGGAAAGATGTCAGCCAATCACAGCAGTGGGTGTTTACACTGAAGTCTCACAGCAGACACGCCTCTTAAAACAGAGCTCCCAAATCAGAGGGCTAAAATTAGGGTTGGAAAAATGCCTTTTATTTCTAAATTATGACAATTTTTGATGTAAAAAGCAATTAACATTATAAGTGAAACATAAAATGATAAATTAACGCAGTTCATGACCCTTTTAATATTTTGATTCTATTGCATTCAATTGTCATATCAATGACATTACGTTCTCAGTCACATTTATTAAATGCAGTTTACTTATCTACTTAATATGAAATTATAATATTTCACTCTGTTCTGCTGCAAACTCATTTAGAAAGATTACATAATGCTAAACAAGATTACTACACTTTAAACCCTTTAAATGAATAGCATTTCTGTAATCATTTAACCATTTTTTATCATGTAATATTACTTATTTTGTTTGCCATGGGACACAAAAGGCGTTTTCTCAGTATAGTCCTGTGCCGTGGCTTACAGCAGAACCATAAAATACGCCAACATAAATTCACAAAAGTAATCAATTTTATTTGTGCACTGTAATCCAAATTTTTACATATTTTTCAACATATTTTTACAGCAGTGATATAAAGCGCTCATTGGCTCTCACCTGTTGCGTCACAAATTGCAGTGTTTTGGGTGATGTGCATTTGAATGAGAAATGTGCGCCTTCACAGAGGGGATTTTCAGCAACTAATAACTCAAATTCTGCTCTGTACCTCATACAAAACTATTATATAAAGTGAAGTGAAAGTGAAGTGACATGTGGCCAAGTATGGTGACCCATACTCGGAATTTGTGCTCTGCATTTAACCCATCCAAGTGCGCACACACACAGCAGTGAACACACACACACCGTGAACACACACCCGGAGCAGTGGGCAGCCATTGCTGCGGCGCCCGGGGAGCAGTTGGGGGTACGGTGCCTTGCTCAAGGGTCTCACCTCAGTCGTGGTATTGAGGGTGGGGAGAGCGCTGGATATTCACTCCCCTCACCGACAATCCCTGCCGGACCTGAGATTCAAACCCATGACCTTTGGGTTACAAGTCCGACTCTCTATCCATTAGGCCACGACTGCCCCAGAGAGGACTTCGACTGCATCACATTATCATTTGAACTACTTTTGGTACCACTTTTGACATTTTTGTCTGTCTGTTATGTTTTTTTCTTTATAACTGTACATATTTTTAGCAAATGGTTATGGTTATGCTTAGACATAAGAGTGGGATTAGTGGCTCAAAATATCTTTTTAATGCTATATTGTTACTAAAAGTGTCAAATTCCTACACATTTCTGACTATTACATTTTATTTTCTCTATAAAATGGTTATGTTTAGGTTTGGGGTAGGTTTAAGGGGTCTAAAATATATCTATAAAATGGTAAAAGGGCAATTATACAAATATTTTTAGGACCTAAAAGATTTGTAAATATTTTACATTTCTGTAGCTGTAGATATGTAAAAATGTTTGTTTAAATGTTGTCTATATACCCATTTTATGTTTCAGCATCCTTTAAACGTACAAACATGTACGTTTTGCAATGTTACATATTAATACCTATGTATTAACAATGAGACCAGGCTACAGTAACACTTTTGCCCATTGTTACTAAAAAAAAAACATCCTTTATCATTGAGCCAACATGGCTCGCAGGGGTGTGTTCTCAATTTTGTCCAATTAAATGCGCTCTAGAATGAGGATGCCCTACCCCTTAATACCACGATTAGCAATCGCAAAGTCTATCGTGGTTTTATAAGGCTGTTTTTAATTTGATAATTTTAACACATTTTCGTGCAACTATGTGCCAGATTTACTAACAGCTTGCGCCAGCGCAGACCCTCTTTTGCCAGCGCAGACCCTCTTTTGCCATTGAAAAACTACTGTCGGGATTTACTAAAGACACGGAGTGCAAAATTAGTGCTGAAAAGGTGTGGACTGAGTTTTTTTTTGCGGCTGACCTTATTGCATATGCATTTGTAGGAGTTTCCCTTTCAGACGCAAAATTTATGGGAGAAGAGTATTTAAATGAATCACACGTGATTTACTAATGTTTACGCTAGTCAACTTACATCTATTTGCACCATTATTTAACACCCCAAAAAAGCATGTCTGAACCTATTTTGCAACATGGCTGCAAATTGTTGCCGCTAGGAGGAGACACCGCAGAGAACAGAGAGCGCATGGTAGAAGGGAGAAAATATTTTCCACTTGTATTAATTTCTTTGGAATGCCAGAGGAAGACTTTATCCGTATATATAAGTTGCGCCTGTGTCGACCCGCACCTGATGAGCATCAGCTCTGCTTATTTGCGACCCAATGCTAAATTGCATTGCTCTTGGTAGATTGTGTTGGTCATTATATAAATGATTTGACTGCGTCTGTGTTCTTTAATTTGCGCGTCAGCAGTAGATCACGCGCAAAACTGGCCACTCCCATCGGCGCATAAGTGGAATTGCGCTCTCATACTAATTTGCCCCGTTTAGTAAATCTGGCCCTATATGTCATTCATTCAAGATCAACATGAAATTTAAAGCAAATAATGGCACAACAATCTGCATTAAAACAAAAGAGTTAGAGATGTCTGTAAGGTTTGCTCTCTGAATTTTAATTCTTATAATACGAATAAGCACTGACTATTTCACTGGTGTGCACTTCATCAACAATCATGTCTGTTTGGAGCATGTAATTCTGGTGATTCAAATACTGTACAGAATGGCTGCGATTTCACCATATGTACTTTCATATTTACTGTATATATTACCTTTTCAGCGAGGTACTGAAGAATCACCTGATCTATTACCTGATCTTCAATTATAGATGTGAGAGGACTTGCGTCTAATAAAATGAGATTACTGATTACTCTAAGCTTGAAAAATGATATATCATGTAGGCAAACATGCAATAATATCTCTTTTACATTTAACTAAGTGCCTTAATCAGAACTTTTGACCGTTTTTTTAACGCTTCCAACCTGTTTAACATGAGCAACTAAATGTTGGATTTCATAATGTTTGTGAAGGAAACAATGAGCTCTTCACATGAGCAACTAAATGCTCAAGTGAACCCAATGTGAAGCGTTTATTGTTTCCTGGTGGACCGTTAAAGATTGCGACACACTAGAGTCCCGGTGGAAGTCAGCCAATCAGATTTAGACTTCTAACTTTGCAAAAGTGCTTCCATTTTTGTGTGCAACACGCATCAGACGTATAGCGAAAGGGGTCATGATGTCTGAGGACGTTATGTCAAGCACACACACACAAACAAACTGCATATATATATACAGTGGTATGCGAAAGTTTGGGAACCCCTTGCAGAATCTGTGAAAATGTGAATAATTGTAACAAAATAAGAGAGATCATACAAAATGCATGTTATTTTTTATTTAGTACTGTCCTGAGTAAGATATTTTACATAAAAAATGTTGACATATAATCCACAAGACAAAAAAGTAACTGAATTTATTAAAATATCTCCGTTCAAAAGTTTGGGAACCCTTGATTCTTAATACTGCGTGTGGTTAACTGGATGATCTATGACTGTTTTTTTGTTTTGTGATGGTTGTTCATGAGTCCCTTGTTTGTTCTGAGCAGTTAAACTGAACTCTGTTCTTCAGAAAAATCCTCCATGTCCTGCAGATTCTTCAGTTTAAGGATTTTTTGCATATTTGAACCCTTTCCAGCAGTGGCTGTATGATTTTGAGATTAATCTTTTCACACTGAGGACAATTGATGGACTCAAACACAACTATTAAAAAAGGTTCAAACATTTACTGATGCTCCAGAAGGAAACACGATGCATTAAGAGTCGGGAGCTGAAAACTTTTTGAATTTAAAGATCAAGGTAAATTGTACTTAATTTGTCTTCCGGGAAACATGCAAGTAACTTCTGTTGCTTCCGAAGGGAAGTACTAAATGAAAAAAAAAAAATATTTCAACAAAATAAGAACAATTTGGACTTCTTCATCCTGTTCAAAAGTTTTAACCCCCCGACTCAATGCATCGTGTTTTCTTCTGGAGCATCAGTGAATGTTTGAACCTTTTTTAATAGTTGCGTTTGAGTCCCTCAATAGTCCTCAGTGTGAAAAGATGGATCTTAAAATCATACAGCCACTGCAATATGCAAAAAAATCCTTGAAAACTGAAGAATCTGCAGGACATGGAGGATTTTTCTGAAGAACAGAGTTCAGTTTAACTGCTCAGAACAAACAAGGGACTCATGAACAACCATCACAAAACAAAAAAACAGTCGTGGATCATCCAGGTAACCACACACAGTATCAAGAATCAAGGGTTCCCAAACTTTTGAACGGAGATAATTTAATAAATTCAGCTACTTTTTTGTCTTGTGGATTATATGTAAACATCTTTTATGTACAATATCTTGCTCAGGACAGTACTAAATAAAAAATAAAATGCATTTTGTATGATCTCTCTTAATTTGTTAAAATTATTCACATTTTCACAGATTCTACAAGGGGTTCCCAAACTTTCGCATACCACTGTTTATCTATATATGTATGTATATGGACACTGTATATACATACACTCAAACACTTTCATGAAGCAAAACCCAGACTCAACTCTCATTACACTCTCACTCTTTCCCATCTCATTCTCACTCAATAGATAAACAAACATTCAACTAAAATTACTCTCCTTCAACCCCTCCACTTCATCTCATTCTCTCATCTTCTGTCCTTTCCTTGATCTCTACCTCTATTTCACACTTTCCACTTCTATACCTCCTCTCTCTCCCTTCTTTCTCTCTCTTGGACTCCCTCCCCCTCTATCAACTCAGTCACTGTGCAGCCGCACATAATTAGCTCTAAACAGCGCACTGCTCTCCCCCACATCTGGAAAGAGTTTAGGCATGGCAGTTTCCTACCAGGACAGCTAAATATTTAGGTTCAGACTCACTGTGTATGGATGAACTCATGATAGAGGGGTGGAGCAAGAGGAAAGAGAGGGTGCGTTTGCGCGGAGAGGGGGAGAAAGTGGAAAAATGGCCGTTTATGGTGAATATATTGGGCTTTATACCACAAAGTAGCACCAAATGACTTGTATATGCCAACGGTATACACTAATGCGGAGAGGATTTATGAGTAATTTGGGATGTAATGGAAACCTGGAGAAGGCTGACGTGTGGAACGGCATCAAACAGTATGCACACACGCACGCACAAAAAGCGATCAGTTACCCACAGAGGTCAAAGCAGTTAAACTCTAATATGGAGGTGTAGCCACAAATCCTCTGCCGAGCTGTTTGACAAACAACAAGAAGCAGCCAATGAAAGGCACTCGCTGAACAAACCGCATCTCTCCTGCTCCAAACAGAGTGCTTTGGGTGATTTACAGTTTTAAATATATTTGAAAGAAGGGCAGAGGCGAAATGTGGGGAGTAAGGAAACAGAAGAAGCAGTCGGAGCCGTGGCTGAGAGGTTAACGCACGTGCTCCGACACATTGAGATGTGGGGCTCGGGTGGGCGGCAAGTTTAAAACCATTTCATGTTATATCTTGATACTGTTCGCAACCCCTAATCGCCAACATTTGTCATATTAGGCAAAAACACATAAAATGGCAAAAGGAACATAAAAAAGAAATCAGAAGTTGAGCAGAAACAAAGAACGAAAAATGATTTGGACTTAAATGTGCAATCTCTACTCCCACTATTCACTAATTCATTCAGGTTATGGTCTATGGATGAACAATAAGGAAGGAGAATACGATTTGGGGTAATTACTGAGGTCACTCCCCCACATTTTCCCTCTCCACCAATCAGATTAAGGGATGCCATCTGCTTATCTAACCTAATCAGCTGAGGAATGCCAGATGTTGTGTTGCAGGACTGCAGCTGGTCCAACAGATAACCTTTACCAAAATGACTGACCCCAGAAATCACATTCTGACCTCTTGAGGCCTGTCTGTTTAGAGTTGGTCAGATACAACTCACACTATCACTTATTTACATTTGTAACAATGATTTTCTCAGTGTCACATTACTCTGAAACTGATATGCATATGAACTGTAACATACAGTACTCAGATATCAGTGGATATTCTGCTGTGCGACTTCTAAAACCACCAAAAATTTGACTGCACTACCCATAATTCCGCTTCTCCGCCTGACACACTGACAAAGACTGTATAAGGGGGAAGATTTTGACTACTCGTAGGAAAATGAATGAGATGAAATCGTAAGGCTTAATTTGGCATTGTCATTCAGTCCACCCATTTAATCAAGCCTGTCTTCACTCTTAAATATAACTTTCTTTGGAATAGATGGTTC
Organism: Anabarilius grahami; assembly: GCA_003731715.1. NCBI lineage: Eukaryota > Metazoa > Chordata > Actinopteri > Cypriniformes > Xenocyprididae > Anabarilius > Anabarilius grahami. The sequence continues at coordinate 2,027,251 of RJVU01069537.1, forward strand.
CAGGAAGAACCTTTAACATCCATGGAAACTTTCCATTTCACAAAAGGTTCTTTATAGTGGAAAAAGGTTCTTCAGATTGGTAAAATGTTCTTCACACAAAGAAAATATGTATAACTGTTCACTGAAAGCTTCTTTGGGGAACCCAAAATGGTTCTTTTATATGGCATCAAAAACCTTTTTGAAAGCTTTATTTTTAAAAGTTTGGAGGTGGCGTTTGTAATGCCTGATGAAACACCGTAAGGACTGCTGTGATTACATTAAGTAACTTGTATAGGTTACAGACTAAGCTAGTATGCTATGCAAGTGGCATTTTAAAGTTGCAAAATTACTGAAGAACAACCCGAGAGATTTTTAATTACACAATCTATTGTAACATATTTAATTCAAAAGGCATTAATTGTCATAATGACAGATCAGATTAGTGGTTCCCAACTCTGTTCCTCAAACCCCCCAGCACTGCACATTTTAGGATATGTTTACATGACAATGATGTAAAAAATAAAACTGAAAAGTTTTTTCTTTGTATAGATGACAAAACGATCCCTGTTCACATGGATCCGCGAAAACGCTGAATTATGCATGCGAGGCCAGTAGTTGGCAATGTCACTTTGTAAAGAAAGACTACACGCCTGCACACATATGCAATCTTTTACAGAGCACTTGCGGCGACTGCGCATGCCTATAGACTAAACACATATGTGCATGCCGTCATCATTTTCACAGATACACGTTTTTGTTGTTTACACAGAGATGATAATGGTATCGTTTTCAAAAACTTACACACTGAAACGCATAAAACGTTTTTAGTTTCAAACGGTGTCATGTAAGCAGCCCCTTAGATGTCTCCCTAATCAAACACACCTGATTCAACTCATTAGCTCATTAGAAGAAACTCCAAGACCTGAAATGGGTGTGTCAGATAAAGGCTGGCCCACACTAAGGCCATGTTCAGACTGACAGCAAAAATCTGAATTATATAAATATCAAGATTTTATCCAGATGGGTTTTTGAAAGTCTGGACAGCAAAAAAACACATGAAATTGGATTTTTAAAAAAAAAAATTTAATCTGATTCAAAACACATATGGAGGTGGTTTGAAATGTGAATTTCTCAACTGTCTTTTGCATCACTCTTAAAGTGACACACAACGATAACGTCAAAACTGGTGAAGGAAATGCCAGAAGTATTCATATGGTGTTCAAATGGTATGTCCAAAGATTTCTGCATTTTCCTGTGCGACGGAGAAGTTCTGCACCGCAACTCGACATGGTGCTTATTTGGAGAGGGAGATGATGAACCTCCATTTTTCAACCCATGCAGATAGATGGTTACGTCTAGACACGCAAATTTTATTTGATCACTTGATATTAATAGTGCAGACAGTCTGCCTGAAAAGATCTGATTTGCCTGCATAGCCTAAAAGATTATTTAAATTCTTATCAGATTTTCAAAATGTGAAAGAAATATGATGATAAAAAAACACAGATTTAACAGTTTTGTTCCTAGTGTGTGGAGTGCCACGATGTGAATAAGACAGCACACCACACGCTAACAGATTCAATTCACAAAACATCCAGATTCGCGACTGTGAACACAGGAATTCTTGCAAAATCTCTCACGGTCAAATGTGACTTCAGAGTAACAAACATGGCGGACAGTGTTGCCAGATTGGAAATGTCCAAGTATCAGACTGTCCTCCAAAAAAAAATTGAGCTACTGCCAATTGAGCTACGCGAAACCCGAAATATGACGCAGATAAAAGGGAACAATGCATTAAAATGAAAGTTTCCTGTTGTCGATAGGGGCGCAACTTTAGCAAACGCTCCTATGGGTCGTATTTCAGGGAAGTGACAAATGACCTATTGGCTGCAGAACATGTTGCCAAGTATTGTACCAGAAGCTCAAAATTATAGTATTTGGAAGAAAATTATCATACACAAGTTTTTAGTATAGATAAATGAACTAAATTAATAACTAATGATTTTTACAACGGAATGAATCAATACTGAACAAACTTAAGCTGGACAATCACACTATTTTAGCTGCTGTACAGCCAAAATGATGTTCCCTCTATCTCTGTAAAGATACTTTGACACAATCTGCATTGTAAAAAGCGCTATATAAATAAAGGTGACTTGATGAGTCAAAAGTACAGAATACAGCTATTAATCTAGACCAACAACTTTTTGACATGACCTGCAAATTACCACAATAGGCGTACCTTAGTGGGTACGCATATTCATTACTGATTTTCATTACTGATCGTACATCGTACAGAGGTCAAAATTATCATACAAATACGATAATTATCGTAAGTCTGGCAACACTGATGGCGGACGACATAATAGAAAAAAGTTTGGTTGAAGTCATGTTATTCTTCTGTCTTCCATCATCTCGCTTTTTGATTTGGTACCATTTTGTTCTATGTGACAAAATACAGTGCATGCACATAAGTCCTCGAGGCTCCCCCCACACAACAGGATTTCTGATCGTAAATATTCAACATGTTGGATATGTACGGTTTGAGATTGGTGTGGCCCCAACGTTCTTCTGAGCAGATTCAATCACTCTTAACATACCTCACACCACAGAAAAATCTGATAGGAATCAGATAAGATCTGATTCTAATCTGTAGAACCATCAAGATAATCGGGACTTTACCTAGGATTGTCAGAAGGGGAGAACTGGGCCCAAAATCGGCCAGATTATCTTGCAGTGTGTGGATGCCTTAAAGGATTAGTTCACTTTAAAATGAAAATTACCCCATGATTTACTCAACCCTCAAGTAAAATAACTAGCTTCCACGAGACCGCCTTCCATATTCAACTTATGAAAAAGTCGTAAGTTAAATACGGAAAGTGTAGGATATAGTGCTTTGAACTACGAGAGGCGTTGCATTGAATTCGGAAGGCGGTCTGGCGGAAGCTAGATATTTTACTTTATGACTTGTTAAATATGGATATTTTTCTTACACAAACGCAACGCTTTGCTTCAGAAGGCCTTCATTTACCCCCTGGAGCTGTGTGGAGCACTTTCTTGAATTCCAAACAGGTGGTTTCCGTGCACTGCCATTATAGAGCTTAGGAGAAACAGGGTGTTTATTAATATAACTCCGATTGTATTTTTCTGAAAGAAGAAAGTCATATACACCTAGGATGGCTTGAGGTTGAGTAAATCATGGGGTAATTTTCATTTTAAAGTGAACTAATCCTTTAAGAGATCCAAAATGTGCAGTGTTGGGGGATATTTTACTTGTTTGTGTAATTTTCTCCAACAGCCCAAGCATACCTATAGGCATATAGAATAGTGCAACAAACTAATTCAACAAAGGGGGAAAAAAACCTAAAATAATAAATCAGCTCCATTGCATATTCCAAGTCATCAAGGCCTTAGGACATTTCAATTGAACCCATTGCATGGGTTCTGCCAGTAGTGGGCACTCCTGCCCCTACTGTAAACAATGACGTACATCCGAGTCAATGCAATGCAGGGAAGTTTGCAAGAGAAGGGCAAAGAAAAAAGCAAAGTGGAACACAACCCATGTCAGCACAATGCAGGAATAGAAGTCCCACCTTTCAAATAAAGGAGAAAATCAAACTTTCTTGGCGACTGGCAAATGTTGACAAGCAGCTTTGAAGATTTTGGTCCCATTCAAGCAGGTGTAAGCCAACTTGGTTGCCTGACTTGCCTTAAAGGGGTTTTCACCTCCACAAGAGCTATTATTTTTATACAGACATTCCACATTTTCTCCTGGTGAATTAGAGAGCAGCAGAAGAGATGAGCAAGAAAGAGACAGATGGTGTATCCCAGGGTGCATCTGGGATGCTCTGTGAACGATCAGAAGGCATGTCCACGAAAACAACAGCATTCTGCATCTGCATTCAGACAATCCTGAGAAGCAGTTGGATCAACTACCTTGAAAAACACCCAACTAAACTAGTGCTGAGTGCAGCATTTTCATTAACCGTTGCTCATTTTCCCTTCAGGGGGCAGGAGACTATGAATACTTTACTTCTAACACACAAAGCCTCATTAAAGTGCCACACGGTGCACTTTCCACATGTTCGGAAAACAAATAAACGATGTTAAGAGGTGCAAAGGCTCACGAGAGCTTGTCTCCAACCGCCTCCGTCGTCTGCCACCCAGCCTACTTTTGCCCCCTTCCTATCTTTTTTTTCAGTCCATTTCCTCCGGTTTCGCAGAGGCAATGTGTTGAGCAGATGTGAGCAGTTATTAAGCAGAACCACTAGCCTCTTTAAATGGAGTCCTGGCTACCCTGGGCCTCCTCCTCCGAGGGGACCAATCCTCTGGCTGCATACTCCTCTCCTGGGCTTGTTCGCAGTGTTTCGAGCGCTTTTAATGTTTATGTTTTTACGACAGCCATGTGCAGGCGAATTCTGCTCCAGCTAGGAAGGGGAGCAGAAGGGCATCATGGGAAGGCAGAGCTCTGAAACGACGAGTGTTTAATTCATGCTTTTCCACACCAATTTTAAGGGCGGATACTACCAAAGATGTTGGACGGCTGCACGGGCGTTCGTGTCAAGAAACAGACGAAAAATAGCACTCTCCTCACCAAAACAAATACGCACAGCTCTAAAATGATCTCCCTTGTCTCACACCGGGATTAAGTGCATACTTTATCCGACAAGTGTTTCGTACTGGCGCCCAAACACCCACAGACCTACTCTAAAGGACTAGAATAGTCATCAAGACTAACAGGTAATATTACAATAGGTCATAACTAGCTACAGCCACACTTTGGAGTGGGTTTAGCTTCCTTCCTGCGCAGACAACATGAATATGGTCCATTATGATCAGACTGAGATATTCCAGCACAGGGAAAGGAAGGAGACGGATGGCCATTAAGGGGGGGGGGGGACTAAGGACAGGTCTTTGGTGTGGGAGGGATGCATAAGTGAGGCACATTTCTTTTGCTTTCGGATGGAAGGCATGTGTGAAATGACAGGGCTCTGACAATTCAGTTTTGAGTTCTGCAACAAACTCCTCTTTAGCGCTTCACTCTGCTCATAATTCTCACCTCATCTCTCATCTGAATGAAAATAAATGCCGAAGCAATGAGCAGATAGCGTCACAAATTTAAACATCCAATGACAGATTAAATGTCGAATATTTTTCTTTTCCGTGTTACAGTGTACATTTAAGTACTGAGTAGCCTAATATTAATTAACTACATGTTCTTGCTATAGGGTTAGGGTTAGCATGAGGGTTTGGTTTAGGGTTAATTGCATGTAATTATGCATAATTATGCATAGTTATTACTACAGTAAATACATGTAACATGTGTAACAATGACACTGTAAAATAAAGTGTTACCTTACCTTTACCTTACACTGTAAAAAAAATCCCAGTAAAATTTACGGTAAAAAACCGGCAGCTGTGGTTGCCAGAACTTTACCGTAAAAAATACAGTAGCAACGTAAAAAATAAATCTGTTAAATTTACGGTAAAATAACGTATTTCATTAACTGATATAATGTTAATTTACCAACCTAATGAAGTACTAATATCTGTTTTGTACCTTTATAATAAACTGACAGTCACCAAACACAGTGGTGATGAGAGTCACATGATGAATCAAAGTTCATCACAAGCAGGTTTTCCACAAGTTGAGAAGGACAACACTAACATATAGAAGGTGCACACAGCGTCATTCACACACACACTAAACACCATCATGGTAACATGCATGACATTTTTAAAATGCAATAAACATTAATTTAACGACATTAGATGTAACATAAAACCCTAATGTACTTAACTGATTAGAAAAAAATTAGAAAAACTAAGAAGAAACAGAGTTATTTCAACGAAAATATATCAAATGTGAAGTGTCACGCAGGGAATTGTGGGAATGTCAATTTACGTTTTTTCACTGTAAATTTTACAATGAATTGTTATTTTTCACTTCCAAAAACTGTGAATTTAACGGTATTTTACCGTAAAATTACATTAAATGTACCGTTAGATCTATTACAGTTATTCACCGTATATAGTACGGAAACTTTCTGTAAACCAATTAATAGTTTTTCACCGCAGCATTTTTACAGTCTTTTACTGTTAAAATCACGGTCATTTTTTACAGTGTATGTCTAAAGATTTGATGCCTTGTAACGGCGCATAAAGACAGAATCTCGGTACAGTAGTTACCGTATAATAATGTATTATGTCTGTGAGGTTGGACAAATACATGCTGTATGAATGAACTGTCAAAATGAAACCTTTAAAATATGCAAAGAATCAGTTGCGCTTTTGATTTTAAAAGAATCAAAGCCACATATAAGCATTACACCAGTTATTATTTTTAGATGTGCTCTTATTTGAGATATAGTTAGTTATTATCATGTATTTTTAATGTTAATTTACTTTATCAAGGGCTATAAATTCCCCCAATAATGAATACCATAATCTAACTGCCTGAATAAAATCTGATATTATGATCTAGTTTTTCTCATTGTAAGTCTATTAATGTTACTGTAATTTTTCCTTATACCAAAAGATGGCACATCTATTTGTAGTAATAAGTGAGTTGTGAAAAAAAATAATATAATTGTGTAATATAAAATGTAAAAATGGTTTAAATTGCCCCTGGACTCCCCTATAGAGTTACATTTTGACAGCTGCTCAAAGCTGCTGTCTATTAAGATCTTGAACAGTAGTCACCAAAAAGTGTCCGACCTTTGTCTTTAACACTCTTGTTATACCAGTTTACATCTTCAAGACCACTGTTGGCTTTACAATTACTGATTTTATGATAAATGCAAGACATATACTGTATATTCCAAGCCATGTTCAATGGTACATGCTTCTCTATCTTTGAGACAAAATCATTGTGCCATCAATCATTCTTATTTGCTAAAATTCTGAGATGTTTCAGAGAATTTCGATTATAAGCTTGATGGTATTCTCAAACAACGCCCCACATCCTCTTACAAACTCAGGTATAATTTACTGCACAAACCATAGGTTTGGGTGACACAACATCAGTGCTGTTTATACAAATGTAACTCACATATAACATATAATTATACCTAGAAGCTGATTTTGAGTATGTAGACTTGAGTCAATAAATTGGGTTTTCATTAAATATGTAGAATATAACATTGATAAAGTATTGCTAAAGAGTGGAAATGAACGAAATACTCACAGAGAGACGGTCCTGTTGGGCAGCAGACTGACTTCGGGCGTTTCAGTCAGCTCCTTCCCACCGCAGCTCACTTTCCTCCGCGCTCCGGGCACAGAGTGAGCTTTGCCGCGGTCCTCCGCGCAGCTGCAGCCGCTGGAAAGGAGCTCCGGACAGCCCGCAGAGGCTCTATGAAGCAGCAGAAGGAGAAACACACGAACCCAAAACGGGATGCGGACGCAGGGTCCCGACATTGTCCCCCACACAATCAACTGTGCGGTCCCAGGTCAGCCCATGACATCAGGGCACAATCTTTTCTGGGTGATAATAACTTAAAGTATCATAAAGACAAGTTACTCCTTTCCAAGTATGAATGGATAGATCACCACGGTAGACTGCAACACTCACTTCTGTTAAAAAATGACAGTACTCCTGTCACTGGTGCAATAAATTACATCCATCATGTCATTATTCCATCATGCATTTTCTTTCCTCCATGTCCCAAATTAAGAATTTTGTAGCACTTGTGTACGAATGTGACAAGCGCAAACGAGCGGCGCGCAGAAATGTCACTCTGTCGCCTTTCTAGAGGAAAGTACAGTTGCAACTCTTGTGCTTTTAAGCGCAGCGCAATTACGAGTCCTCAAAGCAGCTGTTGTCCATACTTTTTCCCGGAGTATTTCATAGAAAAATGCATTTTGATTTGTCATAAAGTTCCGGTCGCGTATCAGCAAACATGACGGACTGCGGCTCCGGTGCGCTGCGGGGTCCGTGTGTTGTAAGTCGCAATCTGACTTTGAATAACGGTGCAGATCCTAATTCCAGGACTCTGGCGCTTTTCCTCTGCCATCCTGTCACACTCACATTCAGCTCCAGCCTCAGTGCGCACATTCCTCTCCCTGAGCCGCGCGGTCCTAGCGCAGCTAAATTAATGTCGCCCATATCAGTTATTATTGCATTACATTAATATGTTAATAAAATGTACTATGTATTTACATTTATGAGAGACTGGAGAATGGGCAAGTGAATATTAATTTTCCACGACAACAACAATTAAAGGGTTAGTTTAGACCCCCAAAAAATACATTTCTGTCATGAAGTACTCACCCTCATGTCGGTCCAAACCCGCAAGACATTCGATCATCTTCGGAACACAAATTAAGATATTTTTGATAAAATACGAGAGGTTTTTTAATCTCCAATAGAAAGCAACAAAATTACTACATTCAAGGTCCAAAGAAGTAGTAAAGACATCATGAAAATAGTCAGTGGTTCAAGCTTAATGTTATGAAGCGACGAGAAAACTTTTTGTGCGCAAAAACAAAACAAGAAAAGTATTCTCGTCGCTTCATAACATTAACCTTGAACCACTGTAGTCGAGTTGACTATTTTAACGATGTCTTTACTACTTTTCTGGACCTTAAAGGTGGAGTAAGTAGATTTTCAAAAAGTTAGTCGAAAGTTAGTTAGAAGTTAGTCGAGCCGACACCAACAACAAACGTGAAACAAATCAGCATTAGGGGGTGTATGACGGTCGAGGAGACAGAACAAGTAAGAGGGAGATTTGAAAGAAAAAAAAAAAACTGCAGAAAGAGAGTTGGGACACAATACAAAAAAACTCAAAAGAATATCACTGGAATGAAGGTTTATGACTGGGCAAGCACTTTAGAAAAGCTTTCCAGCGCTGGAGAGAGCCAAGCGGGAAGGCCTGAAAGCGGACGTGGAGGCTGCTTTGATTCCACTTCACATGTGAGTTACACTGGGTTTTGATCGTCTGGAGCTGCTGTGCTGCTGGCGACTAACAAGGAAAACTTTGTATTTACTCTTGTGTACTGTGCGTAAATTTTTTGTGCTTCCTTGTCGTTCATTCATCAACTGCGCTTTCTTTTTCGTGAAGCATTTTGTTGCACGTCAGCTGTGATGAACAGACATCCACTCTCGCATTGCGTGTGTAACAGTGGCCAGTTGTGCAGGTAAACCACTGCGCACTGACGACCGCTAGAGAATGCGGTGTTTAGCGCCATTGTTAGTGCACTCGTTTCGCCTGCCAGCAGCGATCGGGCGGGGTTCGCTCCTTTAATTGTGGTAATTTAGTTGCTTTCTATGGGAGATAAAAAAAAACTCTCAAATTTCATCTATCTTTTTTAAAACAATCTCAATACTTCAATATTTTCTTATATAGATGTATCTGGTTTATCAAGTAAAAGAGGTTATTCAGTTTTAATTGTGAATTTTTGTCTATTTTTTTGATGGCAATCTCGCAATGGTGTCATTGATAGATGAAAACAGCCATGGTTGTGAGCATGTAAAACTAAAGAATCTTTGAAAAGTTTTTATTTATATGACCAACACGTGAGGAATGACTTGTATGTCCTTTGACTTGTAATTAAAGCTGACTACATATCAGGCACTATGACCCAGTTGGTCAGTCTTCACGGCTGTCGGTGCCTCCTTGGATCTTCGCGTGCGACTGGACCATAGGAGCCTGAATGAAGCTTTGGCTGCGATGTGTACAGAGCACATGGGGTCTGAGAACCAAAGAAGAGAAATTTAATACATCCAGGAAACAGATCATCAAGAATGATAGATATACAGTTGCCTCTTAGTTTGTTTCTCATGGTTCTGACAGAACAAATACAACAGAACTTGTTGATTTAAGTAAGCAGTTGTAGGATGGTTTCACAATGTACACATGAGCATTTCTGCAATGAAACCAGTATTTGACTTACACTTACAGTTGTGTCAACACTTCATAAATGCACAGCTGAGGAAATGAAAACCACACTTATAGCAGAGCATTACACATAACCTATTACTGTGTTATTACAGTATTATAAACATGTAATAACACACTGAACCACACACATGCACAAACTAATGTTCCCTTTTTGGAATTGTAATCGTCAACGTTACAAGCTTTTTCTTCAAAAGTATATTCTCCCTTACGGACTAATTACTGTTTACACTACTGCTGGACTATGAATAGACAAAAATAGCTTTAAATGCTTGAATGAAGTGTTGTTTAGCAAACTGTGGACTCGAAAAACCGAGCCAAAAAGTGAGCGCCAGGCAATTATATTTCAACGCTCGGATACCACTAAGACAAAATGTGTGGATGATCGCCATGTGTCATGCAGTATACACAGGCTGGTTGAGGTTAACCTTCAGACGAACCAAAAGAAAACCACAGAGACAGAATCAGAAGGATTAAGGATTATTTCGAAGGGCATAAAGTTCTTCCAATTTCTGTTTGTCATCATTATAAAAACAATGTGTGTCTGTTCTGCTGCTACTAAATCCTCTTATCAGGCATTTGCTATGGAGGGAAAATGCTCCCATCAGCATAAATTTTCAAATGTTTCAAAAGGAGCTGTTGTAACTCGGGAAAAGAGGAAAGGGGAACCAGATATGAACCGCTGAGATGTTTATGGGCCATGCTGTAAAATTCCCAGCACACACGAGACTTAATTTCCCCAGGTCTTTGATACTCATACTGTACTTTTGTTTCCAACAGAGCTGAAATCCACAGTGTTGTTTTATTTTAAAACGGCAACTTTTAATTTTAAAACCGACCCCTTTTGATATACAAGAAGCGGGGAAATAGGAAACCGTAGCTCGGTCTTAAAAAACAGACCGAGGCCACGTTTTGAAAATACTGCGGATAAAACGGATAGAGGTTTTCAATTGAGGTTGACGTTCATGTCCTGTGCCACAGGTTCAGACGTGTGAGTGCTGCCCACTTGCACAAAGGGGCACTGTGCTCTAAAATCGTGCAAACCCACGTTTGTTATTCCTGTACCCGATACCGCGATGCGAAATGAGGGCCTGCGGGAAAGACGATTCCGATTGCTTCCGGAAACGTGCAAATGCACACCACGGCGCCTCCAACCGAGGTCTGTTTATCCTGCACTTTAAATAACGTTTCGAACACGTTCTCTCACCACCTTCAAGACCCCCAAATCCTCCTCATCTGGTACGCAGTTTCCATTTAAAATGTCACGTCCCAAACTGCACATTACATCAAATTGTACTTAATGGCATCCAGACAAACTTTTATGTCCTTCCAACATTCTCGTGCTCACTTTCGCTTACTCCCTCCTATTCCCCCATTGCTTTTCTTTTCTAGCTCATATCGCAGAGCAAGCAGTATCTCCCTCACCCTCAACAACATCTGGAGTCCATTCCAGGTGGAATAAAGAAGAGGGAATATAAATGGAGAAGTGGGCCTCAGTCTGCAGTGAGAGTGAAAGTTACACAATGGACAAATACAAGGAGGAAATGACACAGATAGTTATTAGGGTTTAGAAAGAGACACACACTATATAATTTTTATATAGGATATACATGTAGCCCCAAAAGACAATAGAGTCACTCTTAGAGTAGTTGAATATAATTTGGTGCTCAAGTAACATTTCTTATTATTAATGTTGAAAACAGTTGTGCTGCTTAATATGTTTGTGGAAACAGTCATACATTGTTTTAGGATCCTTTAATGAATAGAAAGTTTAAAAGAACATCATTTATTTGAAATAGAAATCTTTGGTAACATTAAAAGTGAAATGTGAAATACATAAAAGTATTAATTTCTTTATTAAAAAATATCTGAATTGTATCTTTTGAACCATTGGGTGTATATAATTTATTTATTCACAATTCAGTTATGAGCAATTATAAATAAAATAACTGAGTAAATGTAATTGGGATTATGTAATCATATTCACTCAATGGTAAATTATTCATAATTTATTGATTCTCCCTAATTATTCTATTTACTCTTAAATTTTCCTTTCTAAAAAAAAAAAGTTCATTTTCATTTTTATTTTCATTAAAAGATAATGATTTTATCAATCATTATCTTTTCATCAACTCAAAATCCCCCTGCAGTTCTTTCATTAAAGGGTTAGTATACCCAAAAATGAAAATTATGTCATTTATTACTCACCCTCATGTCGTTTTACACCCGTAAGACCTTCGTTCAGAACACAAATTAATATATTTTTGATAAAAATCCAATGGTTCAGTGAGGCCTGCATTGTTAGCAAGATAATTAACACTTTCATATGCCCAGAAAGGCATTAAAAACACATTTAAAATGGTTAATGTGACTACAGTGGTTCAACCTTAATGTTATGAACTGACGAGAATACGTCGAAAAAACTAAATAACGACTTTTCAACAATATTATCTAGTGATGGACAATTTCAAAACACTGCTTTACGAATCTTTTGTTTCGAATCAGTTTGTTTCGAATTAAGGGGTGAGTAATTAATGACAGAATTTTCAATTTTGGGTGAACTAACCCTTTAACCCCAGTTTGGAAAACCCTGGCATAATGTAATGCCAAATGCATTTCATGTTGTTGATAAAGAATGGAAAATATTTTCTTTCTATTTTTTTTTTTTTTTTTTATATACCAGTATGGTACACAATAATTCCATTCAATTCTAAGTAATAAACGAGTTAGGTCAAAAGCTATCTAAAAGTAATCAAAAAGTAGTCTGAATACATTACCTAAAATGAGTAATCTAGATTACATTAAATACAATTTTCGTCATGTAGTTTGTAATCAGTAATGGACTACATTTTGTAAGTAATCTACCATAATCTACTGTATAATGTATATATATATATTAACACTTTTTAGTGCTATATATAATTTAAAAAAAATGTTTAATTAATTTTCAGTGTTTTTGGTTTTCCATCATGTCAGATATGACAGCTACTGCAATACTACTGACTATACTTTTAGGCACTACGTATATTAGACAGTTCCTCCCAGGGATGAAGGTAATGACCCCTGGTGAGTGATGTTATTTCCTGTTGCTCTATATCGCTCTGATGAGGTCACTATCTGTCTCCAATCCACGGGGAGATTTAATACTAGTTGAAAAACACAACCAAATGTATGAAAGGCACAAAAACAAAAAGGCAGCCAACAAATATATAAAGACCACTTTGTGAGTTCATTTCAAAGCAGTGTTGGCCTGTGATAAAAGGATATCTACTTGATCTGAAGTCAAGTGACTCAGATAAGAAAGCTTTCAGCAGGCCTGTGTTTATTTGTAGTGCCACCTTGTGGTGTCTGTCTGTTCTTGCTATTCCTGTGTGATCTGTACCTATAACAATATTGTATATCTGTTTCAGGGGCAAGCATCTCTATCAGTTTTCTTCCACTATACTTTTAATATCCAATGGTGTATATAGATACAACACAGGAAAATTGTTTTTTTCTTTCGTCATCTTTTTTTCTTGTATAATTTCCACTAGATATAATGTATTGTGTTTAACAGCATTCTGTGGTAGAAATTAATTTTTTCAAAAATGTTTAATAAAATAACATACTCCTTTGTCTGACTGAGACAAATAGATATCTTTTATGTATTTTAAAATAAACAATGCATCACATTTCATCTGAAGATCTTCACTGACTATCTTCATGGGAAATGAGTACAATATTTTCTTTATTTGCAAATTTTTTCAGTGTGGTGGAAATTATGTCACAATCATTGGTATAAATAATTTTCACAAAATATATACAGGAATGGTTCATGTTTAATTCAGATTACTATTATAAAAATGTATAAACGTATTAATTCATGTTGTTATGATGGACTTGAAAAGTAGGTATAAGTCTAGCTTTAAGGGTAAAACAATACAATCTATACATGAAAGACACACAGATGAAGGCAAATAATAATAATAATAATGAACAACCCAAAACAGATTTAAGTTTAGTTTTAACAGTTAGTTTAATAAAAATAAACTCCTGGGTCATAAAGTTGTATTTGGATAAAGGATATATTTCTACAAAGACATTATACAAGTATGTGCAAGTGGGACAATATTGGACACACCCCATAAAAGGTTGGGCCTCAACAATGAGGTTAGAGAGCAGGAGTTAAGTGTGGACCACTTGAATGTACATCAGCCATTCCGTCAGCGCGTCCCATTAGGAAATCAGTCTAATAAAAGTCTGATTGCTCCCATTTCCCTGTTCACCAGGGCCCAGTTCCTGTCTTTAGTGTTAACCGCTGATTCTGTTTAATGGGCTTTCAGGGAAAGATTGATTACAGCGATGTCTGGAAACAAGCATGACCTCACACACGTGAACAAAACACCAGAGATAACAACCCATGACCTTAACTGATTGCTGGGAGAAAGCGATGTCCAAAAATATCAAACAGCGCAGGCAGGTCATTCATCTCCGCCAAAACAATGTAAATTGCTCCGGCACGGCTTATTTTCACAGGGTAGTTTTATGACAGAGTAAGTCTTAAATGAACTGAATAGGCTGATTTTTAAAAAAATCCCCATTACTGTAACTGAAATGATTCATAAGGCTGGGTTAAGAGAGTCTGCCCTTGTTTGACTTGCACTGCACCACATGGATGTCATACAAATTTCTTTACGAGTGACAGAACAGATTAAACTAGCATCAACACTTTGAATTTATAAACATGTCATCACAAGACAGATTTAGATTACTTTCATAATGACCTCCTTATGGCTTACTTCATTTTTTGGAGATAGGTGGTACTGATTGGCAGGGAACCAGCCAACCAACCACTGTGATGGAAAGAAAACATCAATGCTGTCCCCTAGTGGTCAAACAGAAAATCAACAAAAATATTTGTTTTCATCTTCTTCACAACGTGTTTGTGAGATGGCTTTAGTTGCTGTTAGGCTGCTGCAAATCTAAAAAAATTATAAATAAATAAATAAATATTGTGATCCTACCCCTTTTCAAAAATGTCTGTGCCCTGTCTTTTCTATATTATACTACAACATTTTTCAGCTTTATATTTGTTTGTTTGTTTTCTGATAAATAAAATAAAAAAATAAAAATAGCAGAATGAACCTTTTATACATTGACCTACACTGTTATTTTCTGTATAGGTTATGATTTGCAAAAATACATAAAACATTTTTCATTTTAAAATGGCTCTCCCAATATAACCCAATGTAAATTAATAAATAAAAAGAGACACTGCATTGCAGGTGCAATATGAAATGAAACTTTGGCCTAAAAAAACTCCTGTCATTTACTCACCATCACATGAAGCTTCTTTCTTCTACTTTAATATATATATATATATATTTATTCCAGAGAAGTTGAGACGTTTTTTAAATTTGAATAAAATGAAAACTTATAGACTTTCAAATCACATGAGCCAATATTTTAATCACAATAGAACATAGATAACATAAATGTTTAAACTGAGAAATTTTACAATTTTATGCACAAATTGAGCTCATTTTAAATTTGATGCCTGCCCTTTGATGTTTTGGTGTTGTAATTTGGTCCCATTCTTGCCTGATATAGGTTTCCAGCTGCTGAAGAGTTCGTGGTCGTCTTTCATTCAATGATGCACCAAAAGATCTGGACTGCAGGCAGACCAATTCAGCACCGGACTCTTCTACGATGAAGCCATGCTGTTGTAATAGCTGAAGAATGTGGTTTTGCATTGTCCTGCTGAAATACACAAGGCTTTCCCTGAAATAGACGTCGTCTGCAGGGGAGCACATGTTGCTCTAAAACCTTTATATACCTTTCAGCATTCATAGTGCCTTCCAAAACATGCAAGCTGTCCATACCGTATGCACTTATGCACCCCCATACCATCAGAGATGCTGCCTTCTGGACTGAACGCTGATAACATGCTGGAAGGTCTCCCTCCTCTTCAGCCCGGAGGACACGGCATCCATGATTTCCAATAAGAATGTCAAATTTGGACTCATCTGACCATAGAACACTTTTCCACTTTGAAACAGTCCATATTAAATGAGCCTTTGTCCACAGGACACGACGGCGCTTCTGGACCATGTTCACATATGGCGTCTTTTTTGCATGATAGAGCTTTAGTTGGTATCTGCAGATGGCACAGCGGATTGTGTTTACTGACAGTGGTTTCTGGAAGTATTCCTGGGCCCATTTAGTAATGTCATTAACACAATCATGCCGATGAGTGATGCAGTGTCGTCTGAGGGCCACGGAAAAAAGGTCTTTGGCCTTTACACAGAGATTTCTCCAGTTTCTCTGAATCTTTTGATGATGTTATGCACTGTAGATGATGAGATTTGCAAAGCCTTTGCAATTTGATGTAGAGGAACATTGTTTTTAAAGTATTCCACAATCTTTTTACGAGAACTGTAGCAGGCATCAAATTTGAAATGAGCTTATTTAGTAGATATAAGTGTAAAATTTATCTGTTTAAACATTTGTTATGTTATCTATGTTCTATTGTGAATAAAATCTTGGCTCATGAGATTTGAAAGTCTTTTAGTTTTCATTTTATTCAAATTTAAAAAAACATCCCAACTTTTCCAGAATTCGAGTTGTATATATATATTTATTATCGCCTGACTATACTGGCATTTGCTTAGGTCATTAAATTATTACAGATCTGGGGCCTATGCTTAGGTAGTCTATGTGTCAGTTTAGTCTGTACCAAGTCCTTTAGGCACCATGGATCGGTTTTTAGCAGTGTTCATCACCATAGTAACTTTCGCTTCACGGCTAACCTGCTCCAGAACAGGTTGTGTTTTAGGCTAGAGATCTCAAACTGAAATTTGACCAGCAGTGAGGAAAGTGACATGTCTGATGCAATAAGTCAATTTTCTCTTGCTCACGTAGTAGGCTATTACATTTACCTCAGAAAAGCCATTCAGTGTCCACAGATTGTTAGTTTGCTAGAGAAATTAACTGTTTCGCTAAATAAATGCACTATATTAGCCTATATATTAATTATATTTTACTTAACCTGTTAGTTAATGTAAGGCTTAAATAAATCCGTCATGAAAACAAGTTATGACAGCCACTGTGTAAATGATTATATGTTTCATTAACAAATTGGAGAAACAGAAGTTAATGCAAAAACTGCCTTGTGTAATTTACATGCTTACAATACATACATTTTTTTATTATGATTTGAGTGTTGATGATTATGTCCAAAAATAAATAGCAACACATGTGAGCTTACATGTTCGAGTCTCTGTAGGCCTATATTAACAACTAATCTAACTTCATATAGCAAGAAGTTTTCTTCTTTCTGTGTGAATGCACACTCGATATTTTTTAAATCGCAAATCGAACTGAATTTTTAGCAAGAACTGAATCGAAGTTCGTCTATGTTTCAAGGCATGTGATTGGCTGTTTGCTACTGATGTCTCACTGTTGACAGATAAAGTTTATGATCAGCGTCATAGTACCAACAAAGCCTGATTGGATTGGTTTGGTTTTATCAAGTCAAAACTATAATCCAGTAACCCTGAGTTTACGCCGGCGCTGCTACGGATTGAAAAAACACGCTGAATAACGCAGACTAAAATACGGGGAGGAGCCAAAGCCTGCCGCATTTTCATATGAGATTTAAAGGGGACTGAAGTGATCACAAATTAGTGTACATATTACGAAGTTAATCGCAATTTTTTTTTTTTTAGGAGGGCTGGGTGACGATTTAGGGGGGCTAAAGCCCTCCTAAAATGGGGCTAGTGATGCCCCTACCTATAGTGTCACTGTCGCACCAGCCCAGTCATATGCTGCGTTCCAGACGAGGTTGGACCTGGGAATATTCCAAATTAAACGTCCCACTTCAGACCTCAGTAGGTGTGTTCGACTTCATGCAGCGCTGTGCAGACCGATCGGCGGCTGACTTGAAGCAGTGCATGCCGGTTAGAAAATTTTGTCCGACTTGAGACAGCGCCGAATGCCATGTGACTGTGACATAAGGCATCTAAGTACTGCGAGAGCAGTCTGCTGTGTCAATCGGCGAAGCTTCTAAAGATCGGCTGCACAAGCTCTGATGACGACACAGCTATTTCACGACTGGCCAGATTCAGTTCCACTAATGCTCACATATCTGTATTTTTGTAACAGTTAAAGCTCTTTTCATGTAGTTGTAATGTTATATTGTGTCATTTTATCAAAATAAAACTGATAAAAAAACGTAGACCCTACTTCATTGGTATGTAAATAAATGAGGCTTATGCTGCACTTTATTCTTGTAAAAACTTTATCCAATAAAAACTTGAGGTTGAATGTCCAACTTTGAATGGCGTTCATTAGAGCGGCATCAATTAGTGTACTTGTACTTGCAAAACACCCTGCAGCCTACATCGAAAAATGTAATCAAAAGAAATAAGACTATCCGGCCATGAATACAAAAGATGAAACCTGACAAGCACGCTTCTGAAAGGTATGTTGTGTGTGTGAGAGAAAGCAGGGAAGAAGTCATATTACATGCTTAATATTTATTTTATACAGGTATACACCATATATTAATATTTATAACCGCTACGAAGAGCTGTGCATGCACAAGCGACGGGATTTCAGGTGTACAAGCACTGCTTACACACCATCGCTACTAGAACCACCTCCTATTTGCCACTTTCCGTGTGTCTCTCATTGAAAATGAACTAGAGATTGTGCTTTCCGCTTCCCGTGAAACTACTTTTACGTCGAAGTGGTATTGCCAGCCCAATTAATGAGAGGCCCACCAGGAATTCTCTTGATTCTTCCATGGCCACTCCTAGCCTGTGTGTATCGTTCAACATTAGGGGTCGGGTAATGGTACACAAACATGACGATTCGGTACATACCTCGGTTTTGAAGTCACGGTACGGTATGGGTTAGGTACAGCAGGGCGAGAAAACTAAATTTCTTCTCTTTTTTTTTATTAAACTGTCTTTAAATTTATTCAATTATAATAAAAAAATTAATTCTTAAGGAGAAAAAATCTATTAGGGAGCCCTATTAAAGGTTACAATTAACAACAGAGCCCAAATAATTAAATTCAGTTGCTATTTTTTAGACATTTTTAGACAATCATCAACACTCAAATAATAATAAAAAAATATATTGTAAGCATGTAAATTACACATAAGGCAGTTTTTGCATTAACTTCTGTTTCTCCAATTCGTTGTTGAAATATAATTATTTACAGTGGCTGTCATAACTGGTTTTCATGACGGATTTATTTAGGCCTTACATTAACAGGTTAAGTAAAATATAATTAATATATAGGCTAATATAGTGCATTTATTTAGCGAAACAGTTAATTTCTCTAGCGAACTAACAAGCTGTGGACACGGAATGGCTTTTCTGAGGTAAATGTAATAGCCTACTACGTGACATATTGTTTACAAATTGTTTTAATGACATCTTTCCACGGTTGAAACTAAGTTGTACTGTATCTTTCAACATACCTTCATGTTCATTCTGTAGTAGTGAAGATGAAGGGATGATCGCGTTCATTCGTGCTCTGCGCTGCCGTTTGTCACGTCACATCAAAAAGCGTCAAACCGGCATTTATTGTTTGAATTTCGTGATAAAATGGACAGAGTTTGAAAGATGACACTTTGTTTCTTAACGAAAGTAACAAAACACAGAGATTATTGCGATTATTGGTGGTTAATGCTGGTTTAAAAAAAGTTAGGCTAAAAAGCGCGCCTCCTTCTGGATTGGAGTGTGGATCGCCTGTATTGGTCGTCATACTGCATGAACCGAACCGTAACGTCCGTACCGTGACGGTTCGGGACGAATACATGTACCTTTACACCCCTATTCAACATACATTGAAACCTCCAATAATTTTGAGCTAAATCGTGAAGTTTAATATTCTGTACATACGCTTAAAATTTAACAGAATTTGCAGCAGTTGAGCTTGTGGCCTTGGATATGACGTCATAATATTTGCGTTCCAGATATCGACGCACACCTAGGTTTTAGGCTAGGAGTATCATCTGACACACGTAGGAGGCGGGAACTGGCAAACGTTTCACAAACTTTAATCATATAAAATAAAAAAACACCAAACAAAAGTAAATGCTGAGCCCCTCAAGGACAGCTGCCGCACACACATAAACAAAACATAACGTAAAGTCCAGGCCTGGTCCTCTCCCTTCCTTCACTGTCATCGGCCCTCCGTTTATGCTTCCAAGCTCCTCCGTGAGATATGAGACTTGTGCAGCACGCAGGTGATGCTCATTATCCATCACGCCACCGTCCTTGTGCTGTTCTCACGGCCCTCAGCCTTGTCCTACATGCCACATGCCCCATCGCTCCTCGCAGGCCGGGGGGTACCCACGAGATTGTGCTCTACTCCCCCCCTCCGGGGGACCCGTCACGGTGGCCCCAGCACCTGGGGATAAGGACAGACGAAGCGAGAGAAAAGGAGACGGAAGTATCAGGAGTGACAGAGACGAGAGAGAGGAAAAAAAAATCTTGGTCTGGTTCCCGGACACGCTGACGCTTATACCCCTTTTCCACCAAGGCTGTTTGAGTGCTGGTTTGGAGCCAGATCCTAGTTTCAAATCAGTTCTTTGTCTTTCGACACCCAAAGCACCAGCTCTGAACCAGGAAAAGTGGTTCGTAAGTAGCACCAAAACATTGCTGGTCTAAGAATCACTTGTTTCAGGGGCTGGGGGTGGGGTTACCGTGACCAACAAGAAACTTGTGACCGCCATTTTTTTAAACAGCATCTAATCGATCTAATAGTAGCTTGATTGTAATCTCCGGCCATACAAATTACGGCGAGCCGTGTTTGGATGCCGATGGAGGTTCGCAAAGCCATGAGCATCAATAGTAATGAAATGTCCGCCACTGTCGATGGAAGGCTTGTTCGAGATGCATCGTAGTTGTGCAGACCGATCGGCGTGTGACATCGGAGTGCCGCGGGTCTGCGGGAGCGTTTGTAGAGCATACGACTCCTTGTGCTTTCGGATCGCTCTCATGGTGCTTCAATAGTATGTCATGCGCCGATCGTGCTATGAGAAGCTGATGCATCTCGAACAAGCTTGGTGTGTTTGTGTTTGGCACTGCCACGCTAGCGTTGCGGTGAAAGATGAGACGTATACAGTGACGTAAGACCTGGCTCTGTGCTGGCTCTCTAGCCCGTGGAAAGGCAAACCGGTTCTTAGAAGGCTCGTCAGTTGAACCAACTCCGAACTGGCAATAGCACTAGCTCTGAACTAGCACCCGGTTCGTGCTGGTGGAAAAGGGGTATTAGTCCTCAACCTGCCGAGAGGCTCTCACTCACGGTGCCATGTGATGGTACTGGACAACATCTTTTGGTTGGAAATGGCTCGACGTTCCTCCGCCTTCTGGCAGCCGGCGATGGCTCCTCTGCTACGGTGGCCCGGCAGCAAGCTCCCTGTTCCCTCAGTCTGCCTGCTCCTCCCCAACATGGCAGACAGCAACCACCCTACCTCAACCCAGGAACATGGCAGCGAGCCCTCCGTCCACCTGGTCTTCCCCCCATCCAGCACCACCGCCTCAGGTAGCCACTGGCAGTCACAGCTCCTCACACATAAACAAAACATAACGTAAAGTCCAGGCCTTGTCCTCTCTCTTCCTTCACTGTCGTCGCTCCTCCTTTTATGCTTCTGGGCTCCTAAGTGAGAAACGAGACTGGTGCGGCGCGCAGGTGACACTCATTATCAATCACACTACCGGCCTCGTGCCATTCTCACGGCCCTCAGCCTTGTCCTGCTTGCCACAGTGCTTTATACAATACATATTGTTTCAAAGCAGCTTCACGGTAATAAACTTCATGGAAAATAACAATCAGTGAGTCAAACAGAATTCAGTTCTGCTGTAAAGCAGCTCTAAAAAACATTAATGAGTTGACATGTTCATATAATCTTTGTATTGGATAGGAAATAGAATACTTGCTGTCCTTGGTGGAGGGCTTGAGCTCGAGACTTGACCTGAATCCTGAAATCCAACCCCAACATGACAGGGAACTCAAGTCGCCACACCAGAGAACTCAGAGCCTGTCCACGTCTGAGCATAAACATGAGAGACTGCAAGACTGGAAAGATTGTTTCAAAGCAGCTCTACAGTGATCAATGATGCAAATACAATTCAATTTTTATCACTAAGACAATAGTGTCATTATTCAGCAGAAGTCAGTTTGATGTTGATTCAGTTCAGTTCAATAAAGTCCATCAATTATGAAATGAGTTCAATTCAGCTGTAAAGCACCTCTGCAGAAAAGAGTGATGTCCTCATTCAACTCAAAAATAATCTTGACAAACATTATAAGAAGATTTTAATGGGATTATAAAAAAGTATGACAATCCCTTTAGATAAACGCTTTCAAAGAATACAAAACTTAGGTGGTGCATGACACCTTCTCCATGGTTATGTTAAAAAAACTTATGCATGTAGACTGAGTCAGTCTCTGTTTTCATTTCCTTTTTTTGTATTATTAGAAAGATTCAGGTGTCAAATCTTGAAAATGGAAGGAATAGTTACCCAAAAACAAATTTTACCACTTAAAATGTATCATTTACTCACCCTCATTATAGGTGGATCCTAGGTGACCCCTTTGAATAAATCCTTTCAATAAATACAAAAGAGGAAATGCTTTAAAAAAATAAAAGGCCAATAGGAAACCTTTTAAGTGAAATGCAAAGGCCTATTTTTGTTCTTCCCGAAATAAAAGAGTTTAAAATCCCTATCTACATGGTTGCAAACTTCCGTGCATTGTAGAGCCTGTCTAAAACATAACCCTACAATAAATGGGTCTGTGAACAATAATAATAATAACAAAAATAAATTTGGTGCATGACACCCTCATTGTGTCACGACTGCACCCGTCCTTCTTTCCCTCATGCACACTCTGGACTCCATTTCCCAACATTCCTCCTACTCCTCTTCTGACCCTGACAGAAGACCAGACCAAACCAAAATGGACTGGGAGATATTTTGTTCCATCGTTCAGAATGGCCGGGCTATAGAATTCTATGTGGAGGAATTCCTGCAATATAGCCACCTTTCAATCTGGAAGGATCAACAGTTGATGGAACCGTTTTGGTTTGGCCTGGAACCACACATAGCCCCTTGG
The DNA here is from genome assembly GCA_003731715.1 of Anabarilius grahami. Classification (NCBI taxonomy): domain Eukaryota; kingdom Metazoa; phylum Chordata; class Actinopteri; order Cypriniformes; family Xenocyprididae; genus Anabarilius; species Anabarilius grahami. The sequence goes on from RJVU01069537.1 coordinate 2,050,240, forward strand.
ATATCAGTAGGTGACTCTAACTACAACCTCGGAAGTTATTTAGATTGCTTGGCTCCCCCTATACAGTCGGTGAGATTGAGGAATCCCTGTACAACCAATCCACATCCTTCCTGCTCCCAACACAGATGTTCCCTTCCAGAATCATCGATTTCATCATTCACCTGTCGGCTCCAGTCCCTGAGCCCGCTCCAGAGTCTGCTCCACAGCTGCGCACAATTTCATGATCATTTGTGAATTATAATTTTCACTTCTGGAAGAGAGGCGCAAGCATGTTTTTTGTGCGTATGTTCGTTTTCGGAATCACACGTGTGCACATTTGAGAAATTGTCGTAAGATCAAATGTAGCACGATTTATCCAAAAAAAATTTAATAAGGTCCCTAAAGTAGCTTTATATGAGAAACGCATGTTTTTATTCATTGTTACCATTTCCATAGACTGAAGCTCTGAAATGTCATTGCAATCACATTTAAATGCTGCAGCAAAATGTTGTTGACAGCATGTTTTAGTGAAAAAACAGACAATTGGAAGTGGTTGCTTGTATCTGGCTGGGCGGCACATCCTTCATTCAATTGCATCAGTAAACAAAAAAGCTGATCATGTGGCGTGACAAGGCTTTCATCCATCAGGGCAACTCATGTTCTGGAGATAATGAATAGGGGAGCATATTTATTGTCCAGGGGAAACCCTCTGTACAGGGACTAGAAGCTTCATCCCCAGGTGGTGAAGCAGATATTGGAAAGGTATGGTCAGGCTACCAAAGATCTCTTTGCCTTGCAGGAAAGAGCTCAGTGACCTCTGTATTTCTTTCTAGCAGACGAAAATGCACCACTGGGTGTGGATGCTATAGCCCAACCATGTCTAGCCAGAGTGGGCTTGTCACTAATACTGATAGGTCCATGTTAAACATCCAGACATTGGGTGGCCGAGATGGTTCAACTGCTGTCAGGTCAGCCGTGGCCTCTCCTTCCCCAGAAGGACCTTCTGTCTCAGGATGGGGGTGAGGATTTACCGGATAGCTCTTTGGGCCTGGCCCGTGAGAAGTGGAATTTGAGTGCAGCAGGTCTGTCCCCAAAAGTCATTTACACTATACAGAGTGCCAGAGCCTCCTCCACTTGCTTACTTTATAGTAATAGTAATAAAAGTCGAGTCTTTGAAAAAATAGTTTGGGCAAAGTCATATTGTCATTTTCCAGTGCTCAGGGAGGGACATGTGTTTTCTCCAGGATCTGCTGGTTAAAGGGAAGGCCTATTTCTACTTTGAAGGTGTATTTTTGAGCAGCTATTTACACCTGTCATGTTGATTTTGGTGACAAGACGGCAGGCCAGCACCCTTTAATATGTCGCTTTTTGAAAGTGGCACGCCGTAAGAGGACGGTGTCCAGACAGATGGCCCCTTCGTGGGATTTGTCTAGAAGCCCTTTCTCAACACCCTTTTAAGAAGTTGGAAGTCATAGGGTTGAAGTTTCTCTCTGACTACAAGCTCTGTCTTTCAGCCGTCTTGTTTGCAGTTTGCTCCAGGGCTCACAAAGGTTTCTTTTCGCCCCAACCCTGCTTTTGTATCTAAAGTGGTGGACTCGGCTTACAAATGTCCAACTACAGAACTTACAGCTTTCCACACTCCTCCGTTCTTTTCTCCAGAGGATCAGAGATTGAATTTGTTGACAAACTAAATCATTGTTTTTTTGTTTTTTTAACACGTAAACGAAGCTGGTGCACTCTGACAAGAAAATAAATGGAAAAGACAACATTTGCTTCATGTAAAAAAATAACAAAAACATTTATTGACACTAGGGCTGTGATGCACCACAGAGCACCAGATTTAGCCACCGAATTTAACATCTTTGGGACAACCCACGACCTTGGTGTAACCATGGAATACATTTAACTGTCAAGCAAAGCAAGCTCGGCATTTGTTTTTAAGCGCTTTCAGCTCCCTCCATTGAGGAAAAAGCTTTACCGATGTCTTGCTTATTTTTATTGAGGTTCCATTGCACAGTCTACTTTTTTCCTGTATTCTTATTCCTTTTAGAACATTTGGCTATGTTTACAGTCGTTTTTAAACATGTCTCACTCTCCAAAAGTCCCTCAATCGTGCTCTCAGCTTCCAGTTTCCCATAACAGGTAATCAGCTAAGCTGGCTAGTTGTTTATTGATGCCGTATTATTTAATTTAAAAATCCAAATCTTAGTGAGGAAAGAAAACAAACAAAACAAAAAACTTTTAGATATCTGCATATGCGATTGATATATGCATATGCACCTTCATGGACATTGGCTATGCTCATCTTAGCTCTTTTTGAGTAAAACCACTCCATATTTAACGAAGCACAAGCAAAAGACGTAAACTGTAACCTGTTTTACAGAATAGAGAAGTTTGCTGCTCATATTCTGTATTGGCTGAACAAAGAATCTGACCATGACTAGAATCTTATCATCAAATGAGTGTACATGATGTTTTTATTAAGCTCGGTTTAGTTCTTTAAATAATTTTTATTCTTACTACATTATAACTTCTATGTATCAATCTGTTTAATGAGGGAAAAATATCTGAGTTCACTAACTATAAGATGCTTCTGTAAGAAATGAACAAAAGAGGCAAATTAATATGGAATTCTAACCAAAATACCCCAATACAGCAAAACAGAAAAAACTATTCATCCGCTGATAATCAAAGTTTTTATTTTAAACGGAAAAGGTAAAGAGAGGAAACCCTACAAACACATTGTGAAGATTGTTTCACGATTCATCTGATGTATTTGATCCACAAATGTTTCTAAACCGTGGCTTGAAGTTTTTACCTTGATACTCTTATATCTGTATCTGAGCATGGTCAAACCTCTCTGAACCAAAAATACACAATACAGTCAAAGTGAAACATGCAACCCTGAACACAAACAAGTGCGTGCAAACACTCAGCTCAGTCACATACAGTTTAAAGTGAAAAATAAACATATTTACATACAAATATCATAATTTCTTAGATTTCCCTTATTTAATACAAAGCAAATGGCAAATAAACTATGCAGAGATCTAAATGCGTGTGGATGGAGGATTTGTTGTGGATAATAGTTTCTTTTTATGAAGGGAGAAATACACATCAAACTAAGAATCACTTCCAAGTAATCATCAAACCCTTCAAACAAGTGCAAACTGAAATGAATGAAACAGTTTGCAAATAATCACACACACACACAAACACACTAAGGAAACCAGTCCTTGTGCATTCGCACTGCTGATGCCCACTTGTTGCATCTAACCATTTGAGTCACGGTATATGGAAAAGCTCTACAAATTTCAGCCAAAAAATACAAACTATTTAAGATAAACCCAAGTTAAATGTCTGTTGAAACAAGCTGTTTTCAAAGCATAATACAACATGTGGAAGTGGCAGGCAATGTAGAAATTCAACTGTAATATGCTGACTGTTATAGAAATAGCACACACTCTAATGCAGACGCCCCCTTCCAAATCCAATAGATCAAAGCTTAGTCTCTAGTTGTGGGGTGTAACAATAACTGGAGGAGAGGACTCAACTCCGTCAGGTCCCAAAGCTTCAAGTGACATGCCAAACGCTCTATTTGGCTCCCATTGGACAACGTAACAATGACATCACCATCTTCTCCTCCCTATGCTCCTAGCCATCTAGAGGAGTTGGAGGTGGTGTCAGGAGGGCGGCGGATTGGGCGTCTCAGTGGTGTGGGGACACAACAGAGCGAGGGCTACTGCCGGGAGCCAGGTATCTTTCCCTGGCGTGTTTCTCACAGAACATTTTGTCCTCCGCCCAAAAGTGACCACGCATCTTTAGGTTGAGCCCACATTCTGTACAGGTGTAGCACTCTGGATGACGGAAGTGATCGTCTGTGATCCTCACAGCCTGAGTGCTGAAAGGGGAAGGAGAAATAGAACTTTTAAAGTCACTGAACATAATAGTAGGTCTGTTCTATAACTTAGTGAGCTCTTTGCTGACTACTAAGGAGGCAGCTATCTTTTCTTAAGGCTGGATTACGCCACAACTTTTGCCTAGATTTTTGCCGAATTACGGCCGAATTAGTTGACGCTAGTTGCTGAAAATCAGAGCCAGTCTGCAGATTGAGCAGTGAGAGTTGACAGGTTTAGTGTATGATGGGCACAGACTCAGATTTTCTTTAGCTTCAGACTCTGATTCCATCCATTTGATTTGATTTGATTTAACTTTATTAATCCCAAAGGGAAATTAGATTGTCATGGCAGCTTGATACAGTCAGTAGCACTTTAACACATTTCTTTCCTAGACAGATGAGTTAAATACTTTAATAGCACTAGGCAGGAATGATTTCCTGTATCGTTCTTTCAAGCAACGAGGCTGAATAAGCCTGTTGCTAAAACTACTCCTTAGTTTGTCCAGAGTTTTATGAAGAGGATGAACATCATTGTCCATAATTGCCAGAAACTTTGCCAGCATTCTGTCCCTGACCACGCCCTCCAAAGTACCAAGCTCAGAGCCAAACGAACATGGATGATATCAAACATGATTGATATTTTAAGTAGATTTTAGAACACATTGTTTCACACACAAAAGTCTGGTAGTGTGTGAACCAAGTTCATGAGGTGCTTTGTGGGATGCTTTATATGTTCACACTTGTAGTTTGGTTCTTTTGGCCCAAACCATAAAATAAAAAAATACATTTAGTCCTGGTTCGTTTAGCGTTCACACTGTCATTTTTAAGACTTAACCTAAATATACAAAAAAAAAAAAAAAAAAA
>RJVU01069537.1:2054985-2116692 GCA_003731715.1 Anabarilius grahami
AAAAAAAAAAAAAAAAAAAAAAAAAAAAACGTATTTTGAGACAGACCTTACCAAACTTCCAAAACAATGCTATGTTCTGGGCTAAATGCACTCGTTATATATCTGTACATATGATGGCATTTTGACTAGCTGAGAACTCGAGAAAGGTTTATAAAATGTGTAAAGAAGTCCAAACAGCGGCATACAAACGAAGATCTGCTGCAAGGAGATGGCGATTCTGACGCCTGTACTGAACTGTAATGGGCAACGTAGCTCCTATGATGAGAAAAAACAGGTACGCTTCAGCATTCCGTCCTTTTCAGGGTCGCATCTGGTGACATCACGTCCTGTTTTTTGTTCTTTTAGATATCTTTGGTCTGTGTTGTGTTCACTTTTCTGATGAAGTGCATCAGAGTTCGTTTGGAAGTGGACCAAGACCCACCTTTTTAGGGGTCTCGGTCTACTTGTTTGGTGTGCACCAGGGTTCGGATGGCAGCGTTCACACTTAATCAAATGAACAGCACTAACAGAGCAATCTGAAGCGATTGCTCCAGTTCGTTTTAATCTAACCAAACCTGCCAAGTGTAAACACACTTTAACAGTACTGGTACAGTACTGAAGTAAATTAGATAGTGGTTAAAAGTTGGTAGGGTACAACGGGGCAAAAGGCGCCTTTGATTTTATTTTCCTCTAAACCACTAGATGGCACAAAAACTTGCCGCTGCACTTTCCTAAATATCCGCTTTTCAAAATGCACATGCAAATTTGTCTGATCCTTGATGCGATCGCGGGCAGCAACGCAAAGTTGATTCTGAGGTAGTTTGATCTAATATTTGATGTTTTTTAAAATGTTGTTGATTTAAGTAGCAAATGAGAGTCTATGACATTAATGTTTATATTTTCAGACAAAGGTCTTCTTAATGATTTTCAGTTTTGTTCAAGGTAATTCAAGCAACAGTTTTTCAATAACGGAATAATATGTAAAAGTATGGTATTAGGGGTAAAAAGCGTTGCTGATGTTGGGGCAAAAAGCACAATAATTAAGATCAAAATGAATAGCTCGCTGACTTTTCCATTTGTTGACATGACATGGTTAGATTCAGATGGTAAATATATCAAATTGGGTATCCATCTTAGAGATAATACCCATATTTACAATGAAACAATCATATTTAAAAATATTATATTAATCATAATAAAACGATTTATTTTTACTACTGTAAATCTATATTAATATTATGGGATCTCCTTCAGTGCTTTCAGAATCTTTATTTTTTAAAGTAATTTTGTTTCTGTATTTTTAAAATATATTTTTATATTAACATAGGTCTATTTTAATGACAGTATATTTATTGAACAAAATTATTTTATTTATCAAAATAAACAGAAAATAGTACAAATTTTGCTAAAGTGATTCTTTTCAACAAGTATTAACCTAGACATTATTAAAAACATTATTTTAGCTGAAGTATTTGTATGAATACTGTGTGCCTTTTACCCCATACTCACCACCTCATACATTTATAAGATTTTTAAACAAAATTAACACTTTTATGATTTATTTTCACACAAAATCTGTTGCTCCATCAATGTTCAATACAAACATATATATTTTTCCGGCAATCATATACTTTGAGAGTAGTGAAAAGCACATTTTATCTTAAGGTGTGCATTTAGCCCCGTTGTATCCTACCTTTTGAAACAATGTTCTTGTAGGGGAAACACCTAAGGTGGCCAAGTGTAATTCTCACATGGTAATATAATACAAATGAATAACCCCCGAGATGATTTTGTCTCAGTCGTACTCAATCATCAACTTTAATGAATGTAAAAAGATGATAAGAACAATTCTCCCCTAAAGGCTAAACATCACACAACACTTTCATGAGTTACCGGCTCATTAACCTACTGTGCAATCCAAGCATGTATGTGCAGAGGACATTCAGTACTACGGAGTGTGTGCAGAAGATAAGGGAGTCAGGTGTGTGTTTGTTTTATCTTACACAATGCTGGTGCCACATTTTTCACAGGTGTGGTATTTCTGCACTCCAGTAACCGAGGATGTGGTCTTGGAAGGGCTTGGCGACAACTTGCTTGGAAACTGGATGGCGGCCTCTGTGAAAAAAAAACAAAAGAAATTACAAACAAATAGACAAAACATTCAGCGCCTGGAGAAACATTTCCCTTCTACCCCACCCTCATTGTCTTTGTCCACAGCTCACCTTCACCAGTAGCAGTTTTCAATTTATGCTTAATGTCCTTTAAAACATTAAGCATGTGTGTGCTAAAAACTTTAGCGCCATGGCGTCCTGTCTTCTGACAACTGAAATCAAACATCACACTTTCTGATGTGTTGTTCTTGACCATTTGTTTTTAATAAGCAACCCAAGTTGGTATTTTATTATTGTATCAATAATTTCTGATTTTAGTTTTTTTTTGTTTTTTTTTAAATGAGTGCTTTGTGGCCAGAATAAGCTGCAAAATGTGAATTAGACGTGCAGATTTAAAAGCTCATAGAATGTCTAAGCCTGTGACAATTTCCCAAAGCAGTTTTAATGCTATCTTACAAATCTTTTTAGACAAACTTAAGTGTGCATGTCTCACCTTTCTCATCAGCCTCCAGCACCTCCTGCAGCATCTTGAAGGTGTTGGATTGGCGAGGAGCCGCACGTGATTCTTTGTTCTCCTGAATCATCTTGTACACCTCTGAGTCTCTGTCAAACCTCTGCATGGCAAAGTCTGAGCTGAAAGAGAGAAAGAGTTCATTCATCTACAAGTTAAACTTTACACCACCTTAAAAACAACACTCATGGAGGAATACACAATACAACAGTGATGTGTATCTCTGTAGTAAAAAAAAAAATGAAGGGCCTCAGTTATTAAACGTCCATCTCTGGATTATGTAGAAAATATACCCACACTATTGTAACATTATGGAGGGATCAGTTCTGATTTTGTTCTACAAAAGGAGAGATATGATTACAGATGCCTTTAAGGCAAAAGCAACAACAACAAAAAAATACTGTTTGAATAGCCTTATGCTGTCATGGCAACTTAAGTCATTCTGAGTCTATGGATAGTGTATAATGTATGCTATGCTATTTAGAGCATATTATAACTCAGAGTCTTTACTCCTGACAAGAAACCAATCTTTTCAAAGACTACAAAATCAATATCCTTTATGATAGACTTCATGCTAAAAAGCCATGGTGTTTTACTTTAACCTACAATTTGTGAAATAAAAAATAAAAAAATAAAAAAAATTAGCTGTAGACTAAGCCTTTCCACATTACTTGGTAGCAGAGATCTCTGTCTTAACTAAACTGACTAACCCATTATGTGGATTTGAGTCATTCCTGCCTGGTAAATCTCAGCATATGATGATTCCATCATAAAGTATGACTTTTTTCCCTCTTTTTTTTTTTTTCTTCTCTCCTTTGTTCTTCCCTCACTCATGTGGTCAATCCCCTCTCCGAAAGCAACAATTAGCAGACTGTACTTGTAAGGGGAGGAAAAGGATTGGGGTAGAATAAAAGAGGTGTGTGTTTTATAATGGCAGGGTTAATGGGCTGATTAGAGTGTAGTTACAGTAGCCGTCCAGCGGGACGTTTATGGCTGCATTTTTATGCACAGTCATAAACACAGAGCTTTCTCACACATGGGCATCCTATTACTGCTTCACACATATTGGACCATTGCCATACAGACAAACTATGCAGCCTAGAGGGAAACATACACACACGAGAGAATAATTAAAGTGCCCCTATTATGCCATTTTTAAGGTTACTAATGCTCCGGGAGTCTCATACAACAGGTTTACATGCATGCAAGGTCAAAAACGCTTTCATTTTTTCATAATATACATTCAACATCTCAATTTCTCAAAGATTCTTAATGATTCGTTCGAAGCAGTTTTAAGAATCAGTCTCTCTAAACCCCTCCTTTCCATGAGAACTCAGTTCTGATTGGTCAGACGGCCCAGTCTGTTGTGATTGGTCTACCGCGTAGAAAAAGAAACAACTATTAGCATAACTGAATTATAACTCCGGAGGATTATCAATTCTTAAAATATTGTATACAATGTATGGATAGAAAAGATGGCATTGATTTTACCTTATCAATTCGACCCCGAGTCCGACGATGAAATGTAGTCAATCAACCAGAAACTCAAATCGCAAGCACGACTGGAGCAGGGCGTTTCTCAATGGTAAGTGTCAACTTAGTTTGTGGTATGTTATAAGATGTGATAGCAGCGTCATTGCTATAAGGGTGTGATTCAGAGGAGCAAGCTGATAAAATAAATAAAATTAACCACTTTTTTTTATTTAAATTTTTTTTGCAGCCTGATCATTCGGTGAAAATTTAACAAATGTATTTTCACAGTGTAGGACACTGCGTGTTTTCGACATGTTAGTCACATTAAAAAGCTTCGGTGTTTGAGGGCGGGTCAAGTTGTTCACGGGCGGACAACATAGAACATAGGCGGGCATTAGGCAAATGTGTTACCCAGTGATGTGTTCCCATCATGGAAGTGGGAATCGAATTACTGACAACTTATTTAGGCTGTTCAATAACATTATCTTGCACTTTCGGCTTCACAACTTTGCAGATAGTTTACATTCACTTGTGACAACCACAGTGATAGTTTGCTAGCTAGATTACACATTGCATGAAAGGTAATATTCTAAAAAGCCTAAAAACATATACTGTTCAAAATTGTGGGGTCAGTAAGATTTGACACTTTTATTATTCAGCAAGGAAGCGTTAAATAGTTCAAAAGTGCCAGTAAAGACATTTATAATGTTAACATGCTTTTTTTTTTTAACATTCTATTCCTCAAAAAAAGTCTATATATTGATTAATCACCAAAAACAGTTCGACATTGGTAAGAATTTTTTCTTGAGCACCAAATCAGCTTAACAGATTATCTTACCACAGTGGCCTTGTGATACTTTGCTAGTAAGTTTGTTGTCAAAACAAATGTTATCAGGATTTCTGCTTTGTACAAAGGCCGTGACATGGGGTGAGAATTGATTAACCAATAGCCAAAACAACCCAACCGAACCCTTGACCTGACAAGAAGTGATTGCTTATTACTGTAACGTCAAACAGAGGTGTAAAATCAGTCAGATGAGATTTAAAGTGTCTGCCATGAGGGTTTTATTGAGTTTCTGGGTGCGGTTGTCACAAGAAACCTGCATGACAGCAAGGATCTCATAGCTGACATGACTTTTACGTGTTGGAATGTGCGCTACCATTCAGTACTGGACAAAAAGTGCATTTCTGTTGCATGTCCAAGATAGGACCGAAAATTAAAAGAAAGAAGCATTTGGAATAGTCATTACTGGGGAGAAAAGCATTTGAAAACCCTATAAATCTCCAAATTAATGGCATGTTCACTATCTTCATCCAGGCTGTTCAATGAGACATGCTTCAAATTGAAACCAGACAGTGAGTATGAATTTCTGCTGAAACCTCTCCCAGCACCTCTCAGTTCCCCATAGGGTCAACGCCCAAATTCACGGGACACAGGACAACATTTTTATGGGTGTGCCACTTCAACTGGGACCAAAGAGTATGTTATAGCATAGGGGATCATTATGGGTCAAAGAAACCGATTGTCCCCCTCCTGTTGCCTGCACAATCCCCTGACATATACAAGTCCTGCAGTTGGGATGCATGTTTCTCATTAAAAATATTTAAACGGCACAATTTAATGAAGTTAAGAAAAGAATCAGTAAAACATGCATAGAAAGAACATTCCATCCATCTGCAACCCCCCACAGCTGAGCTATGATTACAATCTTGCTAAACAGGCTGAAAAAGTGAAAACAGTCGACACAGCATCATTACATTACAGAGCGGAGCACTAGTCTCACATTACGATATTTCATCTTCCCTTGCTGACTAGTCTGTCATTTGCCATGTAAGTTTGAGGAAGATGTTTGAATAGTTTGGACTTACCTCAAAAGCAAACAAAGACAAATTCCTATCCAACTAGTTCAACTCTTGTTTGAACAACAACAGAGCCCACGGTGACAACTGCACACACATACACACACAGACGCATCTAAAACTCAGGCAAACACACACCCACACGCACACACGGGAGGCAGTGCACCCACACACACCCCTCTCTTTCGAGTCTCGACGAGACATAAGAAAGTTGAGAGTTTCAGTCTGAAAGGTGTGACTTTGGGCTGCCTTGTATTGGTTGACAGCAGAAAAGGGGTGTAGTTACTAGCTTTTGACACCTTTTTTATTGGTTGAGCAAAAAAGGGGGTGGGGTCATTGCTATGTAGAAGAGGGAGAAGGATGGGGGACCAATTAGAAGCAGAAATGATATAATCCTTTTCTAGAAAGCAGGGAAGGGAAGGAAAGGAAAGGAAAGGGAAGGAAAAGGGAAAGGGAAAGGGAAAGGGAAAGGGAAAGGGAAAGAAAGGAATGGAATTTAAATACATAAATTATGAAAACAAATTAAATAAAAAAAAATTTTTAAAAATACACGCAATCAATCATGTCACCAGACTTAACTTTTTTTTATGGCTGTCACTTTCTGTAATATCACTAAATATCAGTGTCACTAAAGCCACTTTTTTTGTAATATATATTCTATTATTTACTCACCTGTAACAATAAGGTAAAATCTAATGCCAATTAATGTAAATTATTTCAATTTTGGGGCTATTCTTAAAGAAATAAATACTGTATGCAATTTATTTCCATATTACATTTTAATTTGTAATAAAAAAAAAAGTAAAAAAAGAGATGTAAAATCTGTATAAAAAAAAATATTTTATTTGAAATTGATTAAGACTGTTAATTGATTAAAAAAAATCTTCTGAGTGACCTGAGAGGAGAAGCAAGGCAAATGTGCATATATGTACCTGCGTCGAGGGGAAACGGGAGGCTCTCGTTCGATGGGGCTGTGTGGAGAGTATCGTCCAGGGGGAGTTGGAGTCCGACTGGACACAGAGTTACTGCGGAAATCCATGGAAGAGATCTCCTACAGAATACGCAGAACATAGGACAGGTCAAAATAACGCACTTTGCAGTGATACAGTCATCGAACGTGTATGGGTAGATGAGGTAAAACTCCGGACAAGTTTTTATCCGTTTTTAACGCGTCTTGACTGTCGTACAATTTGACATAAATGACAGCTGAGATCCCACAGTGTGACATGAGGATCATGAGCGTACAGTCTGACAAGCAACCATTGTAAAGGACTATTATAAATCGCACAGTGTGCACCCGGCTTAAGATTGTGTGTGTGTGTGTGTGTGCGTGTGCGTGTGCGTGCGTGCAGCAGATGTCTGAAAAATCCCAAGACTTTCCCACTGTCTCATACCCCATGCTGAGGCACGTGCAGTTGCTTTGGGATGTCTGGGGTTGAGCAACCCTGTGTATGTGTGGAAGCTCAATCCAAAGGCCAGAAATATTGCACCTTTTTTTTTTTTTTTTTTTAAACAGATTAAATCCAGAGATTTCCAAGATATTTAAGTGCAATGTAAACGGCATTAGAAAGCGGTTTTCAGAATCATTTAAAAAACAACAACGATTTAAAAGAAAAACAGGAATGTGAAATACTGCTCTTCTTTCAAGTGGCCAGTAATCAACCCAGATCTATATTCCGCTGAAAATCACATTCCAGCTCATGTCAGAACAGCAAAGTGACCGTTTGAAGATCAGAAATGTATTTCCAACTCACGATGGAACAGAAGCAGAGAAAGATATTTGCTTACTTATTCTAAGGTGCATCTGAGTGAAACAGATTATCCAAAAAAAACTTTTAAAAGAATAATAAATGAGGAGACAGAACACAAACAGGGGGAAAAAGACATCAAAACAGAGCAAGTGGGAGAAACCAATATTTAGACCAGGGGTGCAAAACTCTGCCCTCTAACCCTGCTTCATCACATATGTAGTTTTCAAATATGCCTGAAGGACTTGATTAGCTGGATCAAGTGCATTTCATTAGGGTTGAATCTAAACTGAGTTTTGCATTTCTGACTTAGGGTACGTTTACACGACAACAATGTACTAAAACCAGAAAAGATTTTCCTTTGTGTTTTTTTGGGTACAGGTGACAACATTCTCCAAACGATTCTCGTTCACACAGATCTGCAAAAATGACAACAAATGCTGTATTTTTCATGTCAGGCCAGTAGTTGGCAATGCCATTTTGTAAAAAAAAAAAAAAAAAACATAATACGAATGGGCATGACGTCACTGTTTTCACAAATTCACATTTTTGTAGTTTACACGGAGACGATAACGATATCTTTTTTAAAAAACGTGCACTTTGAATCCGTTTTTAAAACTTTGCGTTTTCAGGCCACCAAAATGCTGTTGTCATGTATATGAACGTCCAAAACACTTAAGTTTTTTTTTTTGTTTTTTTTGAAAATGGTGTCGTGTAAATGCCCCTTAGACCATGAGACACACTTCCAACACCTCATGGCTTTCCTCACACATCAAGACAAAACAAGATGAAAAACTGATTCCTAATTCTAACTAAAGCTGGAAGAATGCAGATCTGTCAACATCTCAGCTGGTCTTCGTGTCCAGATTATCTTTGACTGATCTTAGCAGGATTCTTGGCGATAGAGACTTTGAGAACAATCGATTTCACATTCACTCTACATTTACATGAGGAGCAGCTGTGCAAAGAGTCTTGCCGGCCTTGGGAGTTCCTGATGGCCGTGCATATCTACTGGAACTGTTGGGAAAGAGATGAGAGTGATTGAGAAGGCATGCTAACAGATGTTTGGCCCTAATGCAGATGGATGTTGTCCTGGGCAGCTCTTTTGACACCAGCTGTACTAAATAGAGGAGTCTGTTCCCAGGCCAGCTCCAAAATGACAACTTCCACCTGGGGCTTTTTGGCTACATCCATCAAGTTTCAAAAAATTGCAGCCAAGAGCATTTCCGCCCACTTGAAACAATTATCAGCTGCTGTGACGATCAGTTTCACTGTTGGAAAGTTTTGGCGGTAAACACTAAAGCAAACTCAACTGAGAACAAATATGCATTCATAAATTCTTTAAACACATTAAGCAAATAAGAATAGAGAGAATTGGGAAATGTACATTTCAAATAAAAATGAAAAAATACAGGGGGAAAAACAACTTAGTTGTGAACTAATGCAAACCCCATTCTAAAGTCTTATTGGTGGCACATTATTTCCATATAGGTTTTATACATTAGATTCTTATATAGTTTTATACATAAGATTGTTGACAGATTAATTGGGAGGCTGCTTTTTGGGGTAAACCTACTGACACATATTACCCCACTATTTCTTAACGCAGTGGTCTCAAACTCAATTCCTGAAGGGCTACAGCCCTGCAAAACTGTGCAGGGCTGTGGCCCTCCGGGAATTGATTTTGAGACCACTGCATTAATGGTTTGACAAAGAGGAAAGAAAAATAGGCAGGAGGGGAGGCAGAGAGGTGTATATTAAGAATCTGAGCACTAGGGGGAGTCATATACAAGTTAAATATCAGTCTTTTGAAGGAGGACACAATGTTGGCCTTCAATAATTTTTCCTTAAGCATTGTTATGGTTTTTATGAGTAACTCATTGCTCTCAACTTTTCTCTGAGTCAAAATATGGATCAGTTTATTTGGATAAGTTGTAAGAAGGAAAGTGGCCATTTTCCCTTGATCTAAACAAAAGTTTCCTGTAGTCTAAACTTCTCCTGGATGGCAGCAATGGCATCCAGGCATTCAAACAAACTTCATGGAAAAATGTACAAGTATTTGCATTCGTATGTCCATAGTCAAGTCAAGTCACCTTTATTTATATAGCACTTTTTACAATACAGATAGTTTCAGAGCAGCTTTACAGTGATAGTGATATTTTCTAAAAGAAAATAGTGTCATTGTTTAGTTTGAGTCAGTTCAGTCTTAAATTAGTTCCAATTTAAAAATCATCAGTTATTAATTTAGTGCATTTCATCTACATATATATATTCATCTATATAATATTGTTGAATAGTAGGTGGGAATGGCTTTCACACTGTGTTGCTCGCTCTCTCTCGCTCTCTCAATTCAATTCAATTCAATTCAAGTGTGCTTTATTGGCATGACAAAAACTATACATTTGTATTGCCAAAGCAATTGCAGCTGGGCTGCTTACAAATAGTGTATATATGTATTGACAGAAAAAAGAATAATAATAATAGTAATAATAATAATATATATAAAAGTATTAAGCATGTAGTGCAAAATGAATTACTAATGTATGTAAGTATATAAACTAGAAATGAGAGAAAAAAAAAAGAAAAAGGTGAAGGATTAGACATTTACAGAAGCAAAATGTACATCCAAGTAATATAACAGAGTAATCTAATATAATCTACATGTGCTGGAAACATCAGATCAGGGCAGATTGAGTGTTTTCTCTTCTATGGTGACAAGCAGACACATAATGAGCAGCAAACACACAGCAGTTCTTGCATTCTCCTAACAGATATGGCAGTTTCTCCTGGTTTGAAAGAGTTTTAAATGTCGGATGGATCTGCTGTATTTTATCATAGAACACTGTCCGTATGTCCGTGTATTTGGGGCATTCTGTTAGGAAGTGCAGTTCTGTTTCCATCTGATTTAGATCACAGTGTGAACACAATCTCTGTTCTGTTTTTCTGTGTCTGCCCATCTCTATCATCAGCTTGTGTCCGCTGAGTCTGTATCTGGTCAACGTGCTTCTGAGTTTCTTATCTGACAATGTGTACAGATACTCTGCCATACTGTACTCTCTCTTTAGGGCCGAATAGCATTGCATTTTACTCTGTTGTTGTGTTTGGGTTTGCCAATGAGTGATGTAATTCTGTTTGATTTGTGCAGTAATCTGATTGATTCTGATGTTGTGGTTCAGAGCATCAGTAGATGTTTGTGAAACATCAGGACTGAAGCTCTGGATCAGCTGAGGGAAGGGGTTGCTTTCTTTGCTCATCTCTTGGTATTGCAAGGCTTTATAATGATATGATTGGGGGTCACTTAGTTTCAGATGTTTCCAGAATTTAATTGCCTTTTTTTGTATCTTTATGATTAGAGGGTATTTGCCCAATTCTGCTCTGCATGCGTTATTTGTGCCGGTGCACATGTAATATAGTTTTACAGAGTTCTGCATGCAGGGCCTCAATTGGATGTTTTTCCCATTTGGTGAGATCTTGTTTTGGATTTGTCAGTGGACCCCACACCTCACTGCCATAGAGTGCAATGGGCTTAATTACTGATTCTAATATTTTCAGCCAAATTCTAATTGGGATTTCTATAGGACATTGCCGTTTTATGGTGTAGAAGGCCCTGCGTGCTTTGTCTCTCAGTTCTGTCACAGCATTATTAAAGTTTCCTGTGTATGTGATTTTCAATTGATTCTCTCTCTCGCTCTCTCTTTAAATCATTCTTATATTTTAGTCACAATAAGTATACGACTATTAATTTCAGTGTGTGTTTATAGGTCTTAATTGGTCCAATACTAGTCAATGCTAATCACACAAAGCACACTTGTGGTAGTTATCAAACTTACACTCTTCACCTGGTAGACAATAAAACAGACTTTTATTGAAGTTGGGACTCGAGCCATCCAGTGTAACCACAGAGATCAGGAAATAGACAGTGCCAAGGGCTTCTCCATCACAAACCGACGCAGATCGGGTGTAAACTAGTCCAGAGTGTTGATGCACGGTTGCCATGAGGTAATGGGGAAACAATTCAACAGACTAAAAATAAGAAAAGGAAAGTGAATGGTGTTCAGATTCCTGTGCAAAACATGCTGCTACCACCATGATGCTAGAGTGGTTGCCAAGGTGTTGCTATGTAGTTATCAAGCTGTTATGAATGGGTTTGGAGCATGTTTCTACAGTATGTGGCCGTTTTTTTTTTTTTGTTTGTTTTTTTTAGGCTGTTCTTACGCTATTCTGATGCCTAGGTATGGCTCAAATTCCTCCTTTAAATGTGTCCTTTTTTTCACCATTGTGTCATCTGCCAAGAGACAATTTTATTTTATAAAAGTTTAGTTTATTATATTTAGTAATAGCACACTTCTCAAGATGATAGGTGCCGCGATTTTGGTACATATATGTTCATATATGTATAAAGGACATATGACCGCACACTCACTTGCAAATACTTTATTTCACCAACGTTTTGGCAAAAAGCCTTTGTCAAGGTGTGAATCCAAGGTGTGACACCAGTGTGAATGTAACGTGGACAACTAAAAAGAGGTTTGAGAGTGTGAAAGCCCCCTAAAACAGTTATCCTCATATATATTGCAAAATGGTTCAAACCATAACAGTCCGTAAGGAACAACTAGACAGCTGTACAAAACATGGATCTGGTGAAAAGAGGAGGAATTTTTCAGGCCTTAGGTAGCTGTAGATGACAAGATTACACCCC
The DNA here is from genome assembly GCA_003731715.1 of Anabarilius grahami. Classification (NCBI taxonomy): domain Eukaryota; kingdom Metazoa; phylum Chordata; class Actinopteri; order Cypriniformes; family Xenocyprididae; genus Anabarilius; species Anabarilius grahami. The sequence continues at coordinate 2,067,367 of RJVU01069537.1, forward strand.
CAAAACAGTGTTAGGCACAAATGGCCCGCTCAGGGCCTGTAGCTGTAACTAATTGAGCTGGCACTGCTCTTGCCTGCTTATAGACACTGTACCCATCAACAGCACGCAGTTAAGATCTAGACAAGCTTGCCAGGAATGCAGTCAAACCCAAACATGTGTAAAATGGGAGAAACAAACAGACTCAGACATGGAGGTGGAAGGAAGAGAAGGTAAACTGCTTTTGCTATTCCATTAATTGACTTGAAATTGACCTTGAATGTTTAGTGACCAATGAAACGCAGAGTAAATACAAACAGGTCAATCGCTTTTGTGCTTGACCATTTATAGTATTGGTGAAGTGTTGTTTTACTGGGGAAGGAGTGCATTCCCTTCTTGCCCTGTGTCTGTGTGGATGTAAGCTGTGTTTGTGTTGGACTGAGGTTATGAGAAGGAAAGGAAAAGAAGTCAATGTGCAATCACAGGCTTTTCCTCAAAGCCCAAACACACACACACTCAAATCTTTCCTCTGGTGCGCCTGATTGGCTTTCATCTGTATCGTAATCAGGACCTCTAAACATCCCCAGGACAACACTGCACATACACAAACATTCACAGGTACACTTACCAGACTATCAACAAGATCATTTAAAAAGTGCACAGATGTGCTGCATGTGATGACTTAAAATGGTGAAGGCTGAGCTCATGAATAATAATTAGGTTATACACAATATTAAAATGAGAACATTTCCAAAAATCAAATATAGACAGCAATTACAATAGGGTGTGTATTGGCAGAACACGACGGAAGTACAGAACCCGCTTTTTGGCGTGTTCGCACCGCAGGAACTGGAAATGATTTTAGTTCTAGAAATGCCACACGGCAAACAATTTTTTTTTCATATACTGTTTACCTTCTTTGTATAGCAGTTCTATCTACTAACGTATTAGACAAGACTGTTAAAGAGATTGTAAACTAAAGTCGGAGAATGGGAGTGCTGTGTGTTCAGGTGTTCTCTGCGCCATCAAAATAAATGTCAGCCGCGCCAGTCACAACAACAAGCGCGGCTTGCGTCACTTCAGAGTTCCTACTGGCGGTGCGAATGCAACCAGGAAAATGGCCCTAGGGGAACATTTAGTTCTCTGGAACCGCGCTGGTGGCTAGTTTCTATAACTAACTTCCTATAACAACCCGGTGTGAAAGCCCCTATAGTGTTGTTGTAATCCTTACATTAATTTATTACGGTAACCGCAGTGTCCACAAAAATACAACAATTAAAACGGGAGGTGTTAAAAAATATCAGACCTCTTTCAAACAGTGTTAAGAACATACAGTTTGTTTCATTTCTTTTTTTAATACCATGTTACCACAGTAACCAATGTCTTTAATGTAGAAAAATAGCAATCCAACCAAAAATATCTGTAGTAACTATGGTATTTTGATAAACTATGGTGATCATAGCATTTTTTCTTTTTTTTTTTTTGTAATTTAAAGAAAGCGTAGGCGAAGGCAACTAATGTGTAATTTTCTTCTGATAAAATTGTGCTTGAGCACAAGATTACACTTGCAGCACAATGATGTTTTCAAAAACTCAGATTTGTCCTGCTGTCAGCAGTGCATCATGGGAAATGCAGGGCTTCAATGTAGACAAAGTTTTACACAATGTTTGTTACACAATGTTTGTTAAATTCTGCCAGCTACCAATAAGTGTGTAGTACTATGAGCACAATGAATGACATGCATTATAGCCATCAAAAAGATAACTGGCTCTTTTTAACTGAAGTGTGGGACGCCTTACATGCGCTATGTTGAGCTTTACAGTTTCTCTCATTCATTTCTACATGTAGTCCATCTGCTGCTCCTCACAGTCTCTGATTTTTCCATACAAAAATGTGCACACAATTGCCTGTGACTAGATTTAGCCTTCTTTTTATGATAGTTTCATTTCTCAAAGCTATCACTGCGTGAGTATTTTTATAATGAAGTGCCACGGGTTTGTTTAGGATAATAATGTAAAAACCGCACGCATTAAGCCAGAGATTTTGATTTAGCACCCTTGCGGCACACGTGTGCATGACAACTCCCTCCTACACACGAGCCATAACATTTCTGTTTGAGGCTTCCCGCCGCATGATTAATTTTGTGTGGTACATATGGCATGAATATGTATCAGAGGACACAGCGCAGCACATGCAGGGGGAAAAATAAACACTATGCACTGAGATTGTCCACTGGGGTTTAGCACACTCGCTGTACCCAAGTCTTCAGCAGAGCTTCATGAAGATGTAGAGAGTTTATTCAAAGAAGTGAAGATCTCTCGCTGTGATCAGGATTTACAGATGCTGTAGTCAGCATGTTTAATTTTGAAATACTGAATGGTTTGGTTTGATTGGAGCAATGCATGGAGGGTGCTTCCCAAAAGAACCTTAAGTACAGCCTTAAGATTACCCAACTAGATCTTTAAACCCCAAGCTGCATTACAGTGATATGAAAAACATGAAAATGAGAAAAACATGTTCTGGTGTTTCAGATCATCCACATGCCCCCAGAGCATGACATCTTCACCGGCTAACATTCATCTACCTCAAGAGAAGATCACCACAAGACTAATTGAGAAACAGATATCAATATGATAATTTCAGAGTTTGAAATAAGCAATATAAGAGATGCACCGATACGGATAGCCGATTATTCAGTGATATCTGCCGATACTGATAGTTTGGGGGGTTCTGCCTTTTATATCTTCTTTTAAATTAATGATAATTTAATTATAATTAATAATTAATCATTATATTTTTTATTATATTTTGAAAAATGCAAATAAAAACATTCTCTCCATTTCATCAACTTGTTTCAGAGTAACTGGTATCAGTTATAAAACACATTACTCAAATTAATATTAACACCAACTAAATTCTGAAGATTAAATTAATATTTACTAACTTAACTTTCTGAATGTTATTAATTCATAAAATTACTATTAATATTGATCATCAAACTGACTATCGGCTGTTTTTAAAATATTGGCTGATTTGCTTTTATCGGCTGATACCAATTATTGGTCGATACATCGGTGCATCTCTACTTTTGTTGTTGTTGTTGTTATTCAAAGCTCTAAAATATTTTATCATGTTTTTTGGGTTTTTTTTTTTAATCGTTATCCTTAATCTTTTCCCAGTAAATTAGGAACAACTGGAAAAAGGCATGTAAATTGGTCAGTTAAAAAGAGTGGGAACCCTGAAGAACATTCAGATCCTAAACTTCTAGAATCCTTTAATTTCATTTACAGAAATTAGAAGTGTCAGGCCTTCGAATACTGCTGTGGACGATGGGGCCGAAAAGTTTGAGAACCACTCCACTAGATGATACATCCTAAATTCTGTATAAATTGGACTTATACTGTAAATTGTATGAAATAGTAGGATTAACAAAATTCCAAAATGGAAAACCAGGTGACCATCTGATTCATGTATACTCTAGGATTCAAGCGAAAACATCTGTTGAGATTCAAAAGGGATTGTGTCACAGTTTTCATCTGTTAGAAAAGCTAGAAAAAAGTATTTAATTTTTTAAAGAAAACAGCAGAAATTGATCCAGATAGAAATAGGACATCATTTGACCATTTGATCCAGCAATGTTGAAGGATGCTGAGCAATCAAAAACATAAATTAAACCTAGATTTTAGGTAGATGTTTGTGTGCATAAGTCTTTAAAAACTAATTCAGACAGTCTTCAATGGATAGATACAACTAATGTGACTTTGATCTCATTCAGATGCCTGTGATTTGAGTAATTGTGGTGTTCTGACACGCATGTTTATTAAAAGTACATCAAAAGCAGACGTTCAACATTTGTAGACAATGAAAAAGAAATTCTAGGCATGTGTTTGCGTGTTGCTACTCCAGACAGCTTGACACAGTCCTGACCCAATAGTGTCACAAGATAATGTTTTTGTGTTTATGTTAGGAAAACTATGCAGCAACTATGCATGACAGCAATAGCAAGTCAAAATTAAACTACAATTTCAATAAATAACCAAAGGATATGCATTTTACAGCTGCAATGATCACATGCAGACATGGTTAAGATGTTTAGCTGAATCTGTGATGGTAGTTGATGCCAGCTGTGCTGGTTTCTGTGGCTCACAAACGTCTGACCTCCAGAGACTATACACTATGGTCTCTAAAGTTTAAAAACAACTGTGCAGTAACCTCAAAAACATCCAAAGAGTGACCGTTTTACAGGCAGATTGGAAATTGACAAAACTCATTCAAGATATAAAGGCAACAAACGTTTATAGACTTACAGAGTCAGACTTCCTGTGGCCAAGAACGACTCACACAGACTAGGGGTTCTCAACCAGTGGGCCAAGAACCACTAGGGGACCCCAGAACACTTCCAACGGATGACTTAAAATTATTCAATAGAAGACAAAAAGTATTAAAATAATCTAAACAGAAAAATCAAGATGAAAGCTGACATTGTATTTCTTATTTTTAATTTACAACAAGAACCAGAGGCCAGATTCATGGAAATCTTTAAGATAGAACATCTTTTTTCTTAAAGGGGTCATTTCCTTCATGGTAAGGAAATGTTCAAACCGGAAAATAGACTTGCGACAATTCCGGTATTATCGTGGGGGGTTGGAGTTTGTTAGGGTATAAATACTTAAGGTTGTGTGTGTGTAATTATATATATATATATATATATACACACATACACCACCTTAAGTACTCCGCATGTGGTACACCTACAATGGGTTGGTTGCATAATATGACTATTGGAGTGCAACTAGATAGCAGGTTTTCATTTATGTGAAGCATGTTTTACAGAAATAAATCCTGCCAGCAGACTAAAGCATCATGTTGTAAATAAGGTGAACTGGGACATTTGTCAACTCCTCTGAGTACGCCACAAGGAATTCAGTGTGCACACGGTGGTCAAAACCAGTGATACCTAATAAGCAGTCTCAGACCATGCTGGACAATACTAGCACAACTTCTTTTCTAAAGAAGAATGTGAAAGTAGTCCAACTGTAGCAGAGAATCAAACTCATTAGGCATCTGGTATTCATTAGGACCTTGTTAAAGCTGTGGACTTCATCATGAAGATTATTATGCCCCCCAACCCCCTTTCCACACTTGAATCTAACCCCATAAAGAGGAAAACTGAGCGACAAAAACAGAGACGCCTCAGTCACCACTAGTTACTATGTCTGACTGTTCTTAAATGGATAGTAGTTAATCTTTTTTCCATCCATTTGTCCATGTTTTAAGGACTCTTTCATGTATGAAATGCTTCACATGCAAGTCATAGCTAAATCATAGTAAGTCAAGCTTGAACCATGTTAAATGTCAGTTCAAGTCGTGACATGTTCATCAAAGTGTGTACATTCAGAATATATATGTACCTGATATGATCCTAAAGGTTGAAATAACACACATTTTAAGCGATTCAAATGGTAATTCACCATAACCATGCTTTTATTCCATTGAAAAGAGGGTATGTGTCCAAACACAGACATGATCTGATGTACAGTCTACAGTATGAAGAATGAACAGGAAAGAAACGACAAAAGAAAAACAACAAGTTATTGAATTAAAGCTCAAAGTCTGGCCCGGTGGCTCAGAGAGGCTCTGTAACACTCATGCTAATAGAGATAATGATCTCCATCTAAACCATCGTCAATCCTGCTGCCTGACAGAGTATTTGGAGTTTATGGAGTAATTAGTGAGCTTTATAAACCACTGCTTGATAGGAGCCACCTGAATGAACCGTGCCTCCTGTTCTCTGCTACTGGTCTCAGTATCACTTCTCGGCCTTCTGTTTCTTTATTTGCCGTTTATGTCTCTCCACCTCTTCTTTCATTAAAAAGTCAATGGTATAGTAACTATTTCTAAGGATGTTGTCTTGTAGGCTTTAAGGGTTAACGTCACAAATACTTTTCTTTAGGCCCTGGTTTGGTTGGGTTGGTTGGATGGTTGGATGGATGGATGGATGGATGGACGGACGGATAGCCTTAAGTTAAAGACTTCCTATTTTTTTCCACACAAAAAAAGATATTTTGAAGAAATACTTTCATTTTTGACTTTCATTGTATGGATTACAAATGGATTCCTACTGTATGTTTTTATAGGAAAAACGAAAGTCATACAGGTTTGAAACAACATGAGAGAGTATGACAATTATAAATAAAAATTGTGCTTCAAGTCTGTATCCCCATTGTTTTTTCTATGAATTATCTCTTTAAAGTGTCATTTTTGGTGAGGCTGAACAATATCTGGAGCCTGATGTGAAGAGAGAAGAGAGAATGTTGCCAGTCCTTTCAGGTCTATTCAGTACAACTGCACTAAAAACAGGCATGAGGAAAAACTGCCCAATAAACAGCAGGTTTGGGTCTTTCAGATCAGTTGCCATGGGAAGGTATGGTGACTCTGATATGATAAGACACCTTTAGATTTATCACACGCTTTTAATGCCAAGTTCAACACAGATCCCCCACCCCCCCATGTTTTTAAGTCCAACCTGAAATAGCACTTTGTCCCTGTGGAGAGTCTCAGGAAACGAGGAAAAGGAAGAGAGTTGGGAGGAGGAAGACAAACCAAGCCAAAAATGATTTTAGTCTGTGCTCTGGAAGAGCAAATCTTTTACATCTTCCCAGAGAAGCAGTCTAAGTAAAAGTGGAAGTTGACGGGAAAGAGACTTGTTTTGAGGCTGGAACAGCAACTGATAGACCGTCTGCTGTGGGCCAAGCCTTTATTTGTGTTCTAAGGCAGAGACCGCAAGCGAGTGCTCCAGTGAGACACACCCCCTGAGTGAGTGTGCTCCAGCATGCACAAACACGCATACACACACAAACACGGTGGATGGTCTGCCGTCACCAAGCACAAAATAGAGGGGCAGCCCATCTTTATAAGAGTAGGGCCACTCCACCCAGCTGAACTGATTGAGAGAGGGAGGAGATAGATAAAAAGAAAATGAGCATGCCAGTATTCTGCCACACTGAGTGGAAACAAATGAGAGAAAAAGATTTGAAAGAGGAACTTATTGTAAAGTGAATGTAAATATCATATTTTCATATGATGCTTCTGATATTTGTATTCTTTATGGCTAAGAGAGTGTGCGTTTGCACCCGAGATAGATACTACCGTACTACCGTATTTTCTGTAAAATAAGTAGCAACGGGGTCAAAATCGCATCGGTTTAGATGTCCCTTTTTTATTACATTCAGAAATAAAACCAGTAAATAAAAATAAAAAAAAACATTATAAACACTTATAAATATGCATTTAGTTCCCCACACTCCACAACATATCCTTTGAAAAGGATATGAAAAATAATAAGTATAAAACGAACATTTGTTTAAGTTTGGCGCTTATAATAAATGTTGTTAATAATGAACGCCACTATAATTTAACTGAAAACTGAAAGTAACGGCATGTGGGAAATGCACTATACAAATAAACTTGGGCTTTCACTAACTTATTTCAGTGAATCAGATTGTTTTAAATGTTTATTCAATTCATTTGATGTCCTGCGTAGAAGCAAAGACTTATCACTGTGTCCGAAATCGTGTACTGAGTAGGTGAGTAGTTTGTGCAAACTATTTAGTTAAACACTGTTTATTTCGATTTTATTCGGATTTCGACTTCTAGAATGATTGTTTACGTTTGAATGTATGTTTAAGTTATCAGTTGTATTTAGTATGATGTTTTCAGTTTGTGTAGTGCTGTCACCTTAATATGTTTTCTTTCCAGATAAATACTGCTCTGCAGAAACTTCTCAGATTGTAATTACATATATATTTAAAATTATATTATGGTTAGATGACTTCAATGATGTAAAAAGCTTTCCTTTAAACAGTAGCTTATATTGCAGCTATTTTTGAACATAACTTTTGTATCTGTTTTTAACTACATGAAATTAGCTTGCAACTTGGAAAGCCATTTCAGATCTTCCTCAACACTGTTCGTGCACAGGTACTTGCGTAAACCAGCTTACTGCATTGCTTATTTATATCTGAACCCTTAAGCCCTTTCACAGGATGAGGCCTGCCACTATGGCAACCCTCAGCAACCACAAAACGGTCGTCACAGGCAACCCAGCTGGGCTATCGGGCACTAATAGCAATGGTACAGGGAGTGATCCCTTGCCAAAGCCACTATAGGTTTGGCTGCACATCCCTCTCCCAAGAGCACCATGATCAGCATGGGCATTTCCTAATGGACTCTCTCCTCCTCAAGGTGTGTGCGGTAAATGGGAATATTCCCAAATGACAGCCCTCGGAAGGATGAGTGGAAGGCTAAGGAGAAATGGTAGATAGAAAGTACTCAACATATCAGTGAAGATTTTGACCATATGATACCTAAATATGGCCAGAGCTGGTTGAAATCATCAGTTTGGTCACTTCCAAAGAACAAATAGTTCCTAGATTTGCCACAGTTTATAAGGTTAATTGACCCCATTCTATAGTAGAAATTAAACTAGATATCTTTAAGTGCAACTGTATGCTTTGCTTGTTCTGTTAGTGTATGTCTGATTTTAGATTTTCCACAAAATGTTACATAAAAAAAATTCTCAGCCAAAAAAAGCAGCTAAGTTGACCAAACTTTAGCTCTGTTCCAAAACCTAGTGAGCAGTCATGCTACCTTGCAAATGGTGAAAGCTTTATTTCAGGCTCGACATCGGCTTTCACAGTAGGTATGGTTACATGGACAATTTGTCAATTAAAATAAATCCAATCTCAGATTTTAAAAGTTCTGTACAGGTTATGAACCTTAAATTTTGCAATCTGATTCATTTATTAATTTACTTGTGCTTTACAGGTATTGGACCTCATCAAACTAACGTAGAAACGAGTGCAGATTCAAGCACAGAAATAATCTTACGACACATGTGATTCATGAAACAATCGAAGTAATCTCATGAAAGAGAAATAGATCTTACACCAAAAACACCCGTAAACCTCGTAATTGCAAACAATTACATACATTTAATTAAAAACAGTTAAATAAAGCGAAACATTTACAAACATTATAAACACTATAGTGTAGGCTATTTTAGTTGCCCTCACAACAAATCCTTCAAATTTAACAGTACTCAGAACAGAACAAGAATGAAAAATTAGCTATAAAAGTAGCTATAAAAAGTAGCTATAAAATTATATATTAAACTATAAAATAAAAACAGAAATTAGGCTATAGTGCATTCATTATAAACAACATACAAACAAGCCAAAATGAATTTATTTAAAGCAAAACTGAAACAGCATTGGGCTCACCTCTCTCATTCGGCAAAAATCCAAACGTCTCCATTTTTACCATTTGGTTGCTAAACTATTATTCATTATGTAAATGAGGCTTTGTACTTCACTCATGTTCCAATATCCATGTAAAACAGCATCCAAACACGTGCAAAAATGAGTTTGGTTGGGCACTGGGCACGTTGATTTTATAAATAGAGCAGTGTAACTTATGTTTGGATGCCTGCATTTTAGTTTGATGAATGGCTGAAATGTCAAGTTATAAACGCTAGAACTGATATGTTGTGTGTGCCCAAGTGAGGCGCCTGCCCTGCATGATCAGTTGGATTTAATAAAATAAAGATATAAAGAAAACAAAGACAATGCGTTAGAGTGTCACAAAAACGAGCGTAGTTTATAGCCTACCACTACTTGTCGCAGTTTTTTCTTTTGTTAATCTGTTATTTAAGTGAAATATATTTTGTGTAGTCATATTTAGTTTATTCCTTTCATATAGCCTAATATTATTCAGTTTTTCTCCGTTCATAGAAGCGATGCAGGTGCGTGATGTGATGTGTGAATCATCATGTTCTGTTTTTTTATGCTGCTATTTGCGCATATAAAGCTAAATCCCTTTGAAAAAAAAACATTTGTGGTATTTTTAATAGGTCACAAACATACATCTATTCTAGATTCTAATCTTGTTGTTTAATGATTGGTGAAGCGTTGGTTGTCGGTCAGGAAAATAATCTACAGTAAATGAACAAAATACTCATTACAATTCTTCACCAGATTTACTATGCTGCACACTAGTCACAAGTTCAGGCTAACTTAAAAACTTGCGTACACGAGCTGAGACCTGACGTGACATTTGATCGTAGCCACCACTCACGACCACATTGATAAATGCCAAGTTTTGTGTGGAAATGACCATGCGCCCAGTTTTCTGTCATAAGTCCATTTCATAAATGAGGCCCATTCTGTGCAGTTGCTGTGTTCAGAATCGAAGAAAGCCACTGCGATGATGTCATTGGAGCTACAGAGTATAATTGTCATTTTTGCAGATATTTTAACATATCTAAAAAAAAAAGAAAAAAAAAAGCATATGCCAAGAGATTAAGCAAATATTTGGCATATAGTCTCCTCCACTAACCAGTTCCATATGTAAAATGTATGTAAACATGCATCAAGGCACTGCATGTGTGCATCCGATTTCAAAAATAGTTGGATTCAAGGTGTTTTTTTGTTTGTTTGTTGTTGGTCTACACCACACCTACCAATACTATCAAAATTGTATCTGGATTGATCAATTAAGACATTTGCATGAAGGATTTTCAGTCCGATTCAGCCATCAGACCAATTGCTAACAGATTATTTAGTTTTATGTAAACATTTAATAAAAAGGTTAATGTATTTTCAACATTCTCTGCCAAAAAAACATGCCAAAACTCACATTTTTGACAGGCTCAAGCTATGTAGCGCCACTCTGCTCATATGGGTTGCGAGAATACTGTAACCTGGTAATATGGGTGCCAAAATAAATACACAAAACAGGCCTAAGAGTGATGTAGCCATAATCTTCAAGCTTCTGGAAAAAAAAAATCTGCTAGAACAGGAAGTAGATTCAATGGCACTTTGTGCAGTCTTTCAAAAGAAACATGATCAAACCTTACAACCCTTATAGTCTCTGTCATGTCTCATCGTCTATCACTCTCACAGAATGATGGAGAGGACAAACAAGGAAAGAAAGCAACAGAGAGAAAAGTGGAAAAGAGGAGAGTGGTACAATGGCTGCCTCTATGCCTGTACAGCCGCCAAGACATGAGGAGAGGAGGGAGGAGAGGAGGGAGGAGCGGAGGGTCTAACCAAACGAGCAGTGTGGAAAGGCGAGCGAGAGAGAGAAAATGAGAGACAGCAGTCGGGATGAATAAGGCCTCCTCAGCCCATCTCCACCAGGCTCAGCCGCACAAGGACAAGCCTGTGCCTCAGAAGGGCGAGAAAACCAACACCACACACCTCGAACGATCTGCATCAGAGCCCTTATTGTACACACCAGTTTTCCCAGGATACCCTACACCCCCTGAAGCAGGACTAATGGATATTCCTGCTATCTTTTCCTCTCTTAGCTCACTCTCTGGAGACTATACCTCTACCTGAACCACACTTTACAAAGACCACAAAGGACCATTAGAAGAAAAAGACCCCTGCGCCAGGCAAAACTGGTGTATAGATGTGTGTAGGGTTGCCCTTAACTAAAGATTTTTCTAGTCGACTAGCAGTCGTTCATTTAAGCAATTAGTTGACTAATGGCATGTATATATTAATAAGCCATATAAATCATAATAATGAGCCAATAATTGCCTATATACAGTATCTCACAAAAGTGAGAACACCCCTCATGTTTCAGCAACCATTTTAGTATATCTTCTCAAGGGACAATACTATAGAAATGAAACTTGGATATATTTTAGAGTAGTCAATGTGCTGCTTGTATAGCAGTATAGATTTACTGTCCTCTGAAAATAACTTAACATACAGCCATTATTGTCAAAATAGCTGGCAACAAAAGTGCGTACACCCTAAGTGATAACAGTTGTATGTTGTTTAACCATGCAAAGCCACATGTCCTATTCATCATGTTCATGTTTTGTCTGCTTGACAGGACCATACAAATGTGTGGATCTTGTATTAGAGCAGTTAAAATTTGGTGCTTTGAGTACAATTATCTCATACTGACCACTGGATGTTCAACATGGCACCTCATGGCAAAGAACTCTGAGGATTTGAGAATTAGAATTGTTGCTCTCCACAAACATGGCCTAGGCCAGTGGTTCCCAACCATGCTCTTGGAGGCCCACCAACACTGCACATTTTGCATGTCTCCTCAATCAATCACACCTGATTAAGGTTATCAGCTCAGTAGTAGTGATTCAAAGATCTAAAATGGGTGTATCAGACAAAGGAGAGATACAAAATGTGCAGTGTTGGTGGGCCTCCAGGAATGTGGTTGGGAACCACTGGCCTAGGCTATAAGAAGATCAGTAACACCGTGAAACTGAGTTACAGCACAGTGGCCAGGGTCATAGAGTGAGGTTTTCCAAGACTGGTTCCACTCGGAACAGGCCAAAAAGTTGAATCAAAGACGTTGAGACCTTGTGCTGTGCATCAGGTGCAGAAGCTGGCTTCAAAAAACAGATGCATGAGTGCTGCCAGCATTGCTTTAGAGGTTGCAAAAGTAGAAGGTCAGCTTGTCAGTGCTCAGACCATACGCCGCACACTGCAACAAGTCGGCCACTTCTGAAGCTGGCTCACAAGCCCGCAAACAGTTTGCTGAAGACAACCTGTCCAAGAGCATGAATACTGGAACCATGTCCTGTGGTCTGATGAGACTAAGATAAACTTGTTTGGCTCAGATGGTGTCCAGCATGTGTGGCGACGCCCTGGGTGTGAAGTAACAAGAAAAATATGTCTTGCCTACAGTCAAGCTTGGTGGTGGTAGCATCATGGTTTGGGGCTGCATGATTGCGGAGCTCTGCTTCATTGATGAAACATGGATTCCAACATGTACTGTGACATTCTGAAGCAGAACATGATGCCCTCCCTTCAGAAACTGGGCTGAATGGCATGATAATGACTCCAAACACACCGCCAAGATGACAACTGCCTTGCTGAGGAAGATGAAGGTGAAGGTGAAGGTGATGGAGTGGCCAAGTATGTCTCGGAAGGTGGAGAAGCGCCATGTGTCTAACATCCAGCAGCTTTGTGATGTCATTATGGAGAAATGGAAGAGGATCCCAGGAACAACCTGAGCAGCTCTGGTGAATTCCATGCCGAGGAGGATTAAGGCAGTGCTAAATAACAATGGTGCTCACACAAAATACTGACACTTTGGACACAGTTTTGACGTTCACTTAGGGTGTACTCACTTTTGTTGCCAGTTATTTATACAGTTATTTTCAGAAGACAGTAAATCTGTACTCCAATACAAGCTTCACATTGTCTACTCTAAAGTATATCCTATTTTTCTATAGTATTGTCCCTTAAGAACATATAATAAAATGGTTGCTGAAATGTGAGGGGTGTATTCACTTTTGTGAGATACTGTATAATACATAGCCTAATCAGTAATCAAGAGCATGCATAACGCTTGCCACAGCGCACCAGCAAAAGTAATGATTATGAATGTTTCTTAAAAAAAAACAACAACAAGGAAACTGTCTAAAATTTTAATTTATTGATAAAGTATTCTGTTTTTTCAGCTGCAGAGATTAAGTCAACAATGCTGACTTGTCATCTCTGCAGTAGTGAAAGTGCCTATATGCATGTTCATATGGATTACATAATCTGAAAATATTTGTTTTCCACTTTAATTGGTTGACAATCACTTGACATTTCAAGCTGTCTATAGATATTTTCATGAGTTTTTTTTTTTGTTTTTTTTTTGACACGCTCAAGTTCACAGAGACCGAGATGGCAGAAAGCGCATCCTGAGTGTTTTCTTTATTTTACAAAAGGCATAACGTTTTTCTGTTATTGAGTTTACACAAAAGTAGACCCTTTCAAATGATGTACTTCTCTTATCTGTATGACCAAAAATGACGGAGTACAAGTTGTTTCTGCTGTTATCAGAAAAAAAGCTATCGCGCCTCCATGTTTTAAAGTAAAGCGCGCTATTACTTCAGCTTCCACACTCCTTGCAAACACTTGGATATGTGCCTAACAATAGCGTGCATTTATTTATCTAGGTTAATGTTCGAGCAAGCAGCAATGTAAAGTTGCTACTACTTACATGTTTCAAATGATAAGCCATATTTGAGGTTAATGGATGATAGACGACCGTTTGGATTTCCTGCCCGATATACTGTAATTACCACAAGGACCTGCCGTTAACAGTCTGACCCTCACGGCCTGACTGACTTCACCACAAAGCTTGTTTTTTTTCTTCTGCGACTAACTGACTAATACAATTTTTGGTCGACAAAGCCTCTTCAAGTTGACTAATGATTAGTCGAATATTAGGGGTCAGCCCCGTGTGTATACATGAGTATCAATGTAACAGACAGTGTTGTGAGACGCTATCAGGATTTTCAGTAGTGACAGTAGCCAAGTTGTTTAAAACTTAAAATCAATGTTTTTTAAAATGCTACAAGTGAATTTAGGCATCACATTAAAACGTAAAGTATAAAAAACATTTATTTTGAGATTTGCTAAAAAAAAAAACATTTAACAGTGTTAACTGATTAACTGTAAGTGTGCAATAGATGGTGGCAAGGTCAGAAATTAACTTTTCCATCAAGGGGCAATATTTTTTACCATATGGCAATTTGTAGAATTATCTTAATAGACAACATGAATATACTGTATTTTATTTCAAATACTTGTATTTATTCGATTAATTAAATTAATCGGAATGCTATAGATTGTTGCCAATAAAATTATCACCAAAAGTCATCTTTACACTGCAAAGGATGTATAGTGCTGCATCTGATATGGCATGTTCATTCACAATTTCAAAACAATTTCACTTTAATGAGCTTAAATACAGCAGCTTCAGTGTATTTGTTAATAGCTCATATAGTGTAGCTAACTACTTTTTCAGAAACTTGTCAAGCTATAATAGGTTTTTGTCAGACAAAGTGGTTTAGGTTGATCCAAACAATACCTGATGAATTCTAAAAACCAGTGGTGTGCAGTGGAGATTCATATATATAATTCAAATGTAAATTCATGTCCCAGTTACACTTAATGTTGTCACATTTTCCTGGTTAAATATTAAAGTGAAGTGAAGTGACATGTGGCCAAGTATGGTGACCCATACTCGGAATTTGTGCTCTGCATTTAACCCATCCAAGTGCACACACACAGCAGTGAACTAACCCTAACCCGGGGAGCAGTTGGGTGTACGGTGCCTTGCTCAAGGGTCTCACCTCAGTCGTGGTATTGAGGGTGGGGAGAGCGCTGGACATTCACTCCCCTCACCGACAATCCCTGCCGGACCTGAGACTCGAACCCATGACCTTTGGGTTACAAGTCCGACTCTCTATCCATTAGGCCACGACTGCCCCTGATGATTATTGAAATACTGCAAACAAGTTTGTTAAAACAAACTGTCTCAACAGTCAAATAAATACATAAAGAGAAACCAAATACAATTATATTTTGTATTATTACATGAACTATGTAATAAATGGTCCATTTATTTAAAAAAAATGTATAAATCTCAAGTTTGTGTTTTATGCAGTTTTACATTTATTCCAAAATAAAAACTAAAGGCAGTAACAATTTTAACAATATATTTGATTTGTGAATTGATGTTCAGCTGTTTTTTTCAACTTATTTCATCAAGCTCGGTAAACAATGGTCACAGACACGAAGATGTACCTTTAATTTCACCTAGCTGACTGCTCACTGAAATCCCCCACACAACCATAATGTTTTAGGTCATTTTAAGTTTGATTGTGAAGTGATTCAAAGTGGGGATATCTAAGTGGCTGAGTTGTTTACTTACTTTTTCATTCTGAGCGATTTGCGCACGCACACACAAAAAAAGAGGCTGGATTTATCGCAAAAAACAATCATTTCCAATCATAGTGTGATCACATAACTTTCCCCCATTCACTCTCAATTACCCCCACCAAATCCACTGCATTGTTAAAAATCAATGTGCTCAGGGGAGGCAAGAGAGACACGACCTCCTGCGGGTGTCACTGTTGGACAGTGTTACTTTAAAAGGTGTACGAATCACTCGTTTTTTCTATCACATTTTGTAATATTTGTGTTCTTTTATGTTTGTAATATGGATTATTTTCTCATCCAATTTTTTGAGGAGGCACTGGCTCCCTTGCCTCCTTGGAGGAAACGCCCCTGCTAAAACTTGTAAGTACAGAGAAAGAAAAACTCATTCTGTGCACAATGTGCTTTCCATTAATTTCTACAGCCAAACCGCACAAAATGGAGAAACTCTTTGCAGCAATCATGCCACACAATTCCAAAATAATTTGTGAAAGCTGTCGGAAAGGGCACCGCACACACACACACAAACAAACACACTCGCGGCACATCCTTACAAAGACATCATGCCAAGACTCTCCATGTTAAATGCTGGAGCAAACTAAGAGTAGAAGAATGCAAGTGTTCCCTGAAGAACAGAGAAAGGGGTAGGACTGAAGGGATTCCAGTTTGAGGATGAAAAATGAGGAGAGAGCTTGAACGGATCTTAAAATTCCAGTAGAAATATGTGAGGCAAAGATCCTAACCCTCTCTGGCATCAAAGTGCCTTTTGGGATCTAACAAATACCACAATTATACCAGAGTCCCCCACAACAGACCCTCATGACAGATGAACATAAAAGACTCTGAGCCCAGTGATAGTAAAGAGCAAGCCGACTGTTTATGAACATGTTTGCGTGTCCAGAGTTTTTAACCACAGACATGGCAGCAAATCAACCCTACTGCTACACCTCATTGGCTGCTTCCTTGTTCCTGCCTTTCAGCATCATTTAATCCAGAATTTCCCTTATATATCTAATCCATTGTTTGTCAGCTAACGCCAGCCTTTCATCTCTCCACTAAAACTGCATGCTCTAGCAAAACAATCTAAAAAACAGATGCCGCTATACTCTGTAACACATTATGAGAGAGCCTGAGAAAGAATAAAGAATGAGAAAAATGGGAATGGGCTATGAACAGAAGGTGACGACCCAAATTTGGACTGGATTGGTGTCGGCAGTAAATTAATATGGTTAACTGGATGGCTGGCTTAGATTTATTGGGAGGTCTAAAGCTGGATGTCTGTGGGTCAAAATAATGGCTGACATATTTCATACTTTAACAGTGGCATGCAAGTAGGGTGTCTTGAACATGATGTTCAAGGCTCCGTCTACACCACACTCTCTCAGTAAGCACATGTGCATTGGTGGGATGTCTGTGAGAAAATGTATGATTAGGGCTGCACAATTGGGCCAACAAAAATCCTATTGCAATTATTTTGTCATCTAATGTGGTTTGAATTGTAATATGATAAACCTCTCATATTACAGATGTCTAGTAATCCAAGAAAAATAGAAACAAAAAAAAGCTAAATAATGAAAATAAGTTGTGCAAAAACTACAAACTGAAAAGCAATGCCTTTTTCAAAATAATAATAAAAAAAAAAAAGTTATGCTTTACAGGTGTTTACACCTTTTTAAAAAAGTGAACCGATAAAACAAAACAACCAAAAACAAAACATACCAGTTCTCCTTGCATTCATATTCAGTGTTTTGTACTAAAGTTCGGACAAGACTGGACTTAAGCTGCATCCAAAATCGAATATTTCCCTAATATATTGTGAGAAAAACAGTACGCCAATAGCGTAGAATGTCCAAATACAGTTAGAAAACAGTAGGCGAAAAGTACCTGGATGGCTTACTACTTCTGCCTGTTGACTTCTGAAGTGCTTATTCAATGGACACTTAAATACCCAATGAGGTCACAGGAGAGGATTTGTGAATGGCGGTAAAGCGACAACTGTCTGACGCAGTAGATCACGAGACAATGACAACATGGCCGATATGCCATTTTGAAAGCACTGTCAGACTCAAGTCCGGTTCAAGTCCAAGACCATATTTTCAGGAGCATCGACCTGGACTCAGATTTGAACGAGTTGTCTTGACTAGTCAAAAAATATCATCTTGGACTCCTGAACCTTAACATTAAACCACTGAGCTTTTATTTTGGTATGAAAAACTTATGAAAGCCATATCACCATGTTAGTTTTATTTTGATTAGTATTGTGTGTAAAAACATCTTAAGAAGAGCAGATTCACATACATTCTAAATCAGTAATATTGCCAAAATCTGTTGAGTCTCTAATATTTAACAGTGACTAGTGTGTCCAAATGAAAACTCAGATTAGACATCTTGGCAACACATGCATGCTATCAGGACTGTAAACATCCAAATGAGATAACCATCCCCTATGAACTACATGAGGACAAGAAAATTACAGATTTATAATTTTTGGACAAACTATTCCTAATTCCCATTCTTTCTCCCTCCCTAGTTTTGCATGGACATTTTCACAGCATAAAGCATCTATATTGAGACTTTTTTTTGACAAAGGCCAGTGCTCAGTGTCACTATCATCATGCTGACTTCTCCCAGACCTCCCATGAGCTTCGTTTAGAAGCATTCAAATGGTCGTCTTTAAAAGGACCAAGCATTTCTGACAGGGGAATTGGGATGTTATTGAGTTTAATAAGCCGTGTCATGAATGTGTGTTTATTTAACATCTACAGCACCGATAAAATGATTGGAATTTCTTCAACCATCAAAGGTCCTGGCTGTTTTTTCCTGCTATGACATCTGCCTAGTAGAAACTTCTGTGGGACAGAGCCTGTTACTAAATAGCTGACATATCTCGCAATAACTTTCCCACAACTTTTTTTGCACAATTTTAGTTTTTGGGACAGGCTCAGGAACTCTTTCCCTTCAGATTATTGCCCGTTCTCCAATTTATATATATATATCCCCCAAGATCCTACAGAGTCTGTACATCAGTGTAGCAGATAATAGTGGAGCAGCACTAATAAGTACAATAACTCATACGATAAAGATCTCATGGGCAGCACACTACGTATGATGCTAATAAACCCAAAGTTAAAAGAAGCTACAAGAAAGGTCAACCACATTGTTTCGATGTTCTAGATTAACCATTTCCAGGTTGTGCTCCCAAGAACATCAGCATGGTGAGGTGACCTTTTCAAGTTTATGTACTCAACGCCCACTATGAAAATATTGGAAATGCTAACCCTTTTATTGCAAATGGTATTTACGGATGGAAACCATAATCTCACTTCTTGAGTGTGCAATCCTGGAGCTTGTTGTGAAGAGGCATTTCAGTTAAATTGTGCCACTGAAAGCCTGCTTTTCCCATGAAGTCATATATAGGCAGCGACTAAAGGGATTTATGGGCCGCATTTCAGGGGAAGAGCAAAGCAATCCTATTCCGTGAGAAGACTCAATGTACCATGTACTACGAACATGAACACACATGGAAGCCCCTCAGAAGCATTAGGCAGAACTAACATCAATGTTCCGCTGCTGATCCCAACAACATTGAGACTTACCAGACATCATCTCACCAACTTCACTTGCTAGTTTTTGACAACTTGTAATACATCCAGTACTAATTCACATGAAAAATGTAACACGAACTGAAAAATAAACTTTAAAGTGCCCCTATTATGCTTTTTCGAATATTGCCTTTCATGCAATGTGCAATGTAGCTGTCTGTGTGTAAACGATCTGAAAAGTTGTGAAGCTGAAAGTGCAAGATACATAAAGTTACTGTCTCTCAAAAGAAAGAGTCGACTGACACTTAAACGAGTCATTAGGAATTCAAATCCCACTTCTGTGACGGCCACACGTCACAAAGTAACACATTTGCCTAATGCCCGCCTATGTTTTACGTTGTCCAATGGAGCAAGATTTGTTTTACAAACTTTAATGTTACATCAGTCATTCATGTTAGTGGTTGGCTAACATATGCACTGTTAATGATACTGTTGATAATACAGTTCTCACATGTGCACCGCATTAAATTAGAAATATACACATCAGTTTGTTGATGGGCATAAACTTAATGCTGATGTAGAGGTATTACAGTTGCAACATCTCATATTGTATGGCAAACTGAGTAGCTTATCACTGAGTAATCCCCCGAGACGTCGTACTTTCGATAGAGGTTCAGGTTGAAAACTAGTTCTTCCAATGTTTCATCATCGGACTCATGATCGGATTGACATGGACCTTTAAAATAGCATAATAGGGGCTTTTTTTGCAAATCCATTCATGTTTTACACAATTCATATGGCTCTATATAAACAGTTTAGCATTCTAGAAAAGATTATATTGATAACTCATCTTGTTCAATTTCATTTTTGTTCAATAAAAGAGTCTTCAGAATGAGAATGTCACATCTTCCTAAATGTATATGTCACTAGCATTTGACTAGCAAAAGCAAAGAGCAATGGATCAATTTGTCTGGTTGCACTAGTTTTGGTGGACTGTGATGTAAACTAAAGGCTATTGGCTTATAAAACAAAATAGTACAAAATCTTGTCATGTTGTGTTTGTTTAGGACATTGTGTTATTTTTAACATCTGACTGAAACTGGTACAAGTAGAACCCTGTTTTTCACAACCTAAGACCTCCTGCAATCAGTGTTCCAGATCTCTCCTCACTTGTGTGAAGGCTACTGGCTATTTAAAAAAAGAACAGGCCCTTCAGAATGTCCTGCTCTGACTTTCTGTTTCTATTTCAATAGGACATAAATCAACACAAAAGAATACTTGTCAAACCACTTCATGGAAACATTATTGGTTCATTTGTTTATCTGTCATTTGTTCTTCAGGTTTATATAAAAGAGTTCAGAGAGTGACTGTACCTGAGAGAGGGGTCGGGAGAGTCTGTGACTCTGTACGTTCTTCTCCTCTGAGGACCAGGAATGGAGCTGCAGGCTGAAAGTCAAAGAAATATTTAGATTAAGTACACCCTACAAAGACCATGGGACATTTCTGAACTTGTGTTGAATTCAAGCAAAGTTTGAAGCAAACTACAGTTGACATGAAATGGTTTGCAGTTAAATGAACTTTTTTTAAACAATTTAGAAGGCAAGTAAAAATGGACCAAGGAACTCAACAGAAGTAAACATAAGAATGTGAAAATACACAGATGTGTCAGAGGAAAATCATGAACCACAGGCACTTACCACTACCATAATATTGTATAAAATACACTACCATTCAATAGTTTGGGGTGACTAAGAATTTTTTATTTTTTTATTTTTTTAAAAGAAAAATATTCTATTCAACAAGGTCACAATAAATCGATTAAAAGTGACATTAATAATGTTACAAATGATTTATATTTAGTTTTTTTTTTACTTTCTATTAATTTAAAAATTCTAATAAAAAAAATGCAGGCACAACCATTTTCAACATTGTTAACAATAAGAGTATGAGATCATCGAGCTCACTAGCCGATGGATCACTTTTTTCTTTTTTGTAATTTTGGAGCCTGCCTTAGTGCACTTGCAAATTAAGTACATTTTAAGTAAAATGCACCTTTTGTGTTACACAGAAGAAAATAAGTAATACACATTTAAAAGAACATAATGAGGGTGAGCAAATGACAGAATGCTCATTTTTGGATGACTACCCCATTAACTGTATCCTTGTAAAGAAAGAATTAAACAACATTATAAAAAAAAAAAAAAAAAAAAAAAAAAAAAAAAAAAAAAAAAAATAATATACAACAATGCTCTTATTGGCCGGGTGATATCAAAAGCAAGTAGTTATTGTCTCAACACCATGCTGTGCTGTAATGCAGCAACTGCCTGATTAATCCATAATTTATTAATGTAGTTCATAATCCATAACTAAATCCAATCAAATGAGCTTCATCAGCAGTGACTTGTGGAATGTGCTGCAGTCTATCAGAGGTCAGATATTTACAGTGTTAAGTCAGAGAAGAACAGGTAAAGAGGGGTTTGGATTGGTGTCTCTCTCTGTGTGTGTGTGTGTGTGTGTGTGCGTACATGGGAGGGCTTCAGGAAACAGACAAGCAAACATTTCACCTGCAGTCAAGCACTGAACTATGACCTATTCATCAACCATGTGCAGATTCCTCTGGAGACCTGGTTTAAAAAAAAAAAAAAAAAAAAAGATCTCCACAATGAAATTCTTGAGTAACCCGAGGCATCTTAAAGGGGTAGTTCACTCAAAAATGAAAATTCTGTCATTACTTACTCACTCTCATGTCGTTCCAAACCCGTAAGACCCTCGTTCATCTTCGGAACACAAATTATGATATTTGATGAAATTGCTGTTTTCCATAGACAGCAATTTAATTACCACTGTCAAGGCCCAGAAAGGTACTAAAGACATCGCTAAAATAGTCCATGTGAATACAGTGACTGCACTGTGTGTACAACGTCAACTGCATAAGAGACAGAATGGGAAGAGAAGAGATTGTTGAATAAAGTTGTTGTTTTTGTTTTGTTTTTGCACACAAAAAGTATTCTCGTCACTTCATAAAATTAAGGTTTAACCACTGTAGTCACATGGACTATTTTAATAATGTCTTTAGTACCTTTCTGAGTCAGAGAGCTCTCAGATTATCAAAAATATCTTAATTATAACTATATCTTATAATTATAACTAAATATCTTAAAACAAAAATAACAACTTTATTCAACAATTTCCTTCTCTTACCTGTCAGTCTCTTACACTGTTTACGTTGTATAGACACAGTGCAGTCCTTCCAGGTTCTATGTCAGAACACCGACTCATTATTGGCCAGCTCCTGCATCAGCATCAAACACATGCGTCGTGCTGCTCACGTGAACAGTGTCGGCCAATAATGAGCCGGCGTTCAGACATAGAACACAGAAGCTTGCACTGTGTCTACTACATCAACAGCGTAGGAGACTGACATGGAAGTTTGACTGTTTTTGTTGTGTTTAATTATAATTGTTCTGGTCAGGTCGGGTTAAACGTTCTTGGGTACGGGCTGGGTTCGGGCTTCAGATTAAAGCCCGTGAAGACCTCTAGTCAATTTCTCACTGAAATTTAACGTATGGCTTCAGAAGACTTGGTATGCACCACACAAGTCATTTGGCCCACTTTTATTGTGTTCCTGGAGCATGTAATAAATGCATGTAATAAAGCAGCTTGTACATTCTTCTAAATATATTTTTGTTTTCAACAGAAGAAAAAAAAAATTTTGCTGAAGGGCTTAATATCAACTAATTTTAGTCATCCAATCTACTCTAAATGAATGGATGCCATTTTCTTAGCAAACACTTATGTTATAGAAATACTCTCTGTTTGTACAGCTGATCATTTGAAGTAATTAAGTAATTAAAGGTACAGTATAAAGCATCAATCATGAAAACATCAGCTGTGTGCTGGAACACAATTCCCAAGAATCTTCATGGAACATTAATCCTAATGGAGTCTGCATTACGCATGTAATGAAAAGGCCCTTATATGGCTTCTACAGTGCTCTCCTTTACATTATCAATAATACTAAAGGACCACAGAAAGAAAAAAAGCCTGCTTATTTAAATGTCCATTAGTAGGTCAAAGTACAATACTAAAACCCTATGCAAGTATGTAAACGCAATGTTTGATCAAAGCATTTCCAGCAAACAATCCTGTATAAACAATCCACCTCGTTGCAATACTGTGATAGTAGCAAACCTCAGTTCTCTACTAAAGTTGTGCAGTTGTACCTCTTATTGGTGGGAGTGATCCTGCCTCCTTTGCGGTCGGGGCTGGATGGCGGCTCGGGTGAATATGGGCCAGGTGACAGAGACGCTGGGCTGGAGATGGTGTACTCTCTGTAGTTCTGGTTTTCATCTCGACTCACCTGCACAGCCTCCTGCACAACCAGATGGAAAAAACACGGATCAGTAACAGATTCTCTGCTTTGGATCAAATAGTTTTGGTTGGGAAACACGGGATATGTTGATCAAATGTAACAATGTTTCTGCTGGCCCTAAAAATTATTTTGTAAATAAAACAATTATTAAATTATAATTTTACAAGAAAAAAAAACAAAAAAACATTTCAGTTACACTTCCAAATGTCACATTTAATTGAATGTGTTACTTAGTTTCTTTGTAATTAATTGTGAAATTTACTAGAAATCTCTAAATGAAAACTATTTCTACACCAATTTTTTTTTTCAGTGTAGTAGTTCAGATTTATACTTACCCTACTAACATTTTCATTGGCCTCTCAATCAATCAATCAATCAATCAAATCAATATTATATTAGATAATGTTTGTATATGTATTGACAGTATGTACAGTTGAAAAAATATAACAAATTAGATTATGGAAATTATAACTGGAAATTATAAAGCTACTGTATAAATGTAACTCCTTTTTAAACTTCTTTTGAAAAATGATGACATAAGCTATATGACTGTTTAATTTTTTATAATTTTCAGATCATTCTGAGGCCTCGATGCATATCATACAATATTCTTATTTTTATTCTAATAATTCTATTATTTTGGGAACTTTGTGACATTTAAATCAGAAATATTTGGAGTGACAAATACTTTTAATACATCACAGAAAATCAAACTAAATTTACAATGAACATGATGTGGTGAAAACTTAGTATTATGACCATTTCATCTCTAGCCCTGAGCTGTTAGGCCTTGCTTATTGTTAAATCTCATGTGTGCCTTCTTCACAAGGTCTTTCCTTCACAAGTTCTCACACGGTCGTACGGAAGGACTACAAGACTTATGGGGCTCACAATCCTTCCGATCATAGTATCTGTTACAACAGAGACCCGTCAGCAGTCCCTTTAGCATTTACAAGACAGGAACTCTGTCTGATTTATAATATCCCAAGATCCTTTTGCATATCATGAATGCAGACATGCAGAATTACTGCCATAAAGAAATGAAAAAGAGGGAAAAATAGACTCAAATGTCTCAACCTGACGAACAATAAATCTTTGATAAGCAGATAGTGGTCCATCTTCTCTTAATGGATACCAGGCGTGCTCTAGCACTGCAAATCTGAGCAAACCGAACACTATGCCTTGGGTCAACGGTTTAGTATACACTACCGTTCTCACCAAGGCTGCATTTATTTGATCAAAAATATAGTAAAACCAGTATTACAGTATATTGTGTAATACTATTACAAATTAAAAACAACTATTTTTTTAAATTCTATTTGCATAAATTTTTTTTTAAATAATTTATTCCTGTGATGGCAAAGCCATTATTTTATTTATTTTTTGTTGAAAACAGTTGTGCTTCTTAATATTTCTGTGGAAACCGTGACAAATTTTTTTCAGGATTCTTTGATGAATAGAAAGTTCAAAAGAACAGCATTTGTTTTAAATTGAAATCTTTTGCAGCATTATAAAATGTCTTTACTGTCACTTTTGATCAATTGAATGCATCCTTGCTGAATAAAAATATTAATTTCCTTAAAAAAAAAATAAAAAAAAAATCTCTTACTGACCTCAAACTTTTGAACCATAGTGTAAAATAATATTGTATATATCAGTGGTTACCAAACTGGCGGGTGCGCCCCCTGGAGTGGGCGGTGGGGGGCAAAGTTATAAAAGAGGGGGGTGTGGAAAAGCTAAGGGAAGGTGTACAGTCAGCAGATTACTATGCAAAATAAACCTCTTCAGGGTGATAAAAGACCCCACTGCAAAAGTATGCCACTTATTACCTTTTATAACCTCAAGATGACTCGCAGTACCCGCTTGAGCAGTCTGTTACCAGTTGTAGTGGTTGTTGTTGTGGCATAACAGACTACAAGATGGCATGATTGAAGAATCAGAATTAAGTATTGCAGGGAGCTATGTAAAAATATAAATGAATGATGCATGGTTCTGCACTAAGCACGAACAAGTCGGTGAAAGGACTGCCAGCGCCAGGTAGTCATAATGCAGATGATGAATTTACTCCAAACATCACAACTCCCAAAACAACATCAGAAGTGAGTGGCGCTATGTGATGCTACAAAAGCAGATAGAACCCTTTATAATCATTGATGCCATCTACTGGAATGCGACACGACAAATTTCCAACAGTAAACCGATGCCCCGTTCCATTTCTGACATACTCGAGCAACTTCTAACTGGACAAAGGACAACTGGATTTGGAACGTTCTCTTTGTCGCGTCCAGTGTAGACAACATCAAGACAAGAAAATATGACAGTATATCTCACCTGTGAATTCATCAGTACAGAGGTGGGTAATGAAGAGTACCAAAAATGACCTTCTGACAGTATGAACCTGAACAATTTAAGAAGCCACTGAGAGACTCGCATCACAAACACAAAGATAAGCCTGTTGAAGTACTGTATTAATTATAATGTTTCAAATAAATACTATAGGATTTTGCAAGCAAGGTCATGTCTGAGAGTGTCTTTGAAAATATTTTTCTCTACAAAAAGGGGGCCTGGCAGAAAACGTTTGGAAACCACTGGTATAAACGCAGCATATAATATAAAGACACAAGGGCATAAACAAATATTTAAGATTAGGGTGAACATATTAAAAAAAATAAAAACTATAAAAAGGGAACACAAATCTGTGACTGAAGAACAATTACATTTAAATAAAAATATCATGTATTAATTCTTTTAGCCACTACTCTCCCTCTTACAGTCTCTGATCATAAAAGCAGAGTCCCTTTGCATGTGTTAAAAATCAAATGTTAAAAGGGATAGTTCACCCAAAAATGACAAATGTGAGTGATTCGGTCATTTACTCATCCTCATGTTGTTTCAAACCTGTATGACTTTCTTCTGCAGACTTTCTTCTGAAGAATGTTATTAACCTTTTGACTTTTTTTGGTCCCCTATTAATTTCTATTGTACTGACGCACACACACAAAAATCTCTCTCAAAATACCTTTATTTACAATATGTTCCACAGAAGAAAGTCAGTCATACAGGTTTGGAATGACATGAGGTTGAGTAAATGACAGAATTTACATTTTGGGGTAAACAAACCCTATGATATTTGCTTTTTTACTGACCTGGAAGCGGCCAACCAGTTGCTCTGTGATTCCATTGGTCTGACCAGGAGTAGGAGGAGCAGGTCTGTGTGGAAAGATTTAAACATTAATACAAGGCATTTTATTTTAGTATGAAAATGATCAGAGTGTTGTTTAAAACTTACTCAAAATCTGTAACTTTTGTGCACTATTAATCTGGGTCACTTTCTTTGAGTATGGCTTTATGAGTAAGATTCTGGACAAATTTGACAAACCAGGAGATGCAAGCATGTTTTAGAAGTCAGATACAGTATGTTACTTTGATAAAGTAGCTGGATGAACTCTAAAATCTCAAGTTAACCTGAGACCTTTTCAGATACCAAGTAAATCTGACACAGGCTGACAGAAAGAGCCACATTGGAATCCCCTCAATACTGCCTTTCTTCAAGAATTAAAGGTAGTGACATATTCTTCCTCATTTGGAAGTGCAGATACTGGTAAATTTAACAAAATGCAGAAGGCTGAACGAGCATGAATATAAGTTGATGAAATTAAACAGAGAAAAGACAACACAGGCTTGTTTAAATACATTAGCAGAAGTCCTGACCAGGAAGCACCACATGTCTGAAAACGTTTATTTATCTTAAAATTAATCCCTGGCATATGTTCGCAACAGAAAGCTCTTTATAGCTTCATGAGCAAGGAATGCCACACAAGGGCTTGATTCAGAGCTGGCACTCTACAGTACATCTTCAGAAACCAGTCAAACCCAAGAAGGCTTTCTTTATTTCTCATATAATATTTCTTCATAAATAAACACTCACTGCACTTGTATTCCTTCACTCCGCCATAGTTAGTTGAAAAGAAAAGAAAAAGCTAATCAATTAAGAAAATAGATTCACTCTGGCCACAAATCTGGGGCCGTATTCACAAAACATCTTAAGGCTAAAAGTAGCTCCTACTTGCCGATTTAGAAGAAACTCTTAAAAATAATGGGCGTGTCAGTCCTAATTTTAGGAGTCCTAAATTTTTGCTCTAAGAGTATTTCACAAAGCATTTTAGCGCTAAAACTAGCTCCTAAACCTGTGAAACGTTAGGAGTAGTCAAGAGGACTCCTAAGTCACTAAGACCAAATCACAAACAGTCCTAATCCACCCAAAGACACTCTACACCATTGAGGGAATAGCAATAGAGCCTTGGGGTGCTGAACCTTTTCTTCATAAATGCAATACATTTTGATTTATAGATTGGAATCTACGATGAGACGCCAAAAAAATCTTTAACAAATAAATAAATATTGTCTGATTACCTGTGCCAGTGGTTTTCATGAGTTCACCTTTACAAATGATTGGATAGTGTAAAAAAATATATATATATATATTATAAGCGTATTTGGTGTGCTGTCCAAGGGGATTGAGGGCTCCGAGCTTGAAATTTAGCCAAAACCAAAGTTCTCCCCATATCCCCAGCCGAGTGGGGTGGCAGAGGGATGCAGAAAACTGTCTCATCTGTGTATATGTTCCTCCTCTCGAGCTGATTAGAAAGACCGTTTGAATGTGTTTCTCCCAAACTTTGTTTATAAAACATAATTTGTCGCTTGAATTCTGCATTCTCTTGAGACGCAGACATCCAAGAGGTGGACAATTAACTGTATATACTAGTTTAATTAGTGACACTTAATCTACATTTTAAAACCTTTATGGCAACAATAAGGCAACATTTTATTTTGACTATGGCAACATTTTTATTAAAATATTTATTTGAATAGGGCAACATTTGTATTTTAAAACCTTTATTTTAAAGGTGCCATCGAATGGAAAATTGAATTTACCTTGGCATAGTTGAATAACAAGAGTTCAGTACATGGAAATGACATACAGTGAGTCTCAAACGCCATTGTTTCCTCCTCATATAAATCTCATTTGTTTAAAAGACCTCCGAAGAACAGGCGAATCTCAACATAACACCGACTGTTACGTAACAGTCGGGATCATTAATAAGTACTCCCCCAATATTTGCATATGCCAGCTCATGTTCAAGGCATTAGACAAGGGCAGTCAGTATTAACGTCTAGATCTGTGCACAGCTGAATCATCAGACTAGGTAAGCAAGCAAGGACAATAGCGAAAAATGGCAGATGGAGCGATAATAACTGACATGATCCATGATATTTTTAACGATATTTGTAAATTGTCTTTCTAAATGTTTCATTAGCATGTTGCTAATGTACTGTTAAATGTGGTTAAAGTTACCATCGTTTATTACTGTATTCACAGAGACAAGAGCCGTCGCTATTTTAATTTTTAAACACTTGCAGTCTGTATAATTCATAAACAACTTCATTCTTTATAAATCTCTCCAACAGTGTGTAATGTTAGCTTTAGCCACGGAGCACCATCAAACTCATTCAGAATCAAATGTAAACATCCAAATAAATACTATACTCAAATGATCTGATGTATGCATGCAGCATGCATGACAAACACTTTGTAAAGATCCATTTTGAGGGTTATATTAGCTGTGTGAACTTTATGCTGTTTAAGGCAAGCGCGAGCTCCGGGGGCGGGGAGCGTGAGGAATTAAAGGGGCCGCAGCCTGAATCGGTGCATTTCTAATTATGCCCCAAAATAGGCAGTTAAAAAAATGAATTAAAAATATCTTTGTGGTATTTTGAGCTGAAACTTCACAGACACATTCAGGGGACACCTTAGACTTATATTACATCTTGTTAAAAAAAGTTTGATGGCACCTTTAATGTGGAAACATGACACCTCATTCTACAATATTTCTATGATTAAATCGCTGACTTCTCCCCCATCAGCCAATCACTGTGTGTATACGCCATAGCAACGAGATCAACCCCGCCCTTACTCTTGGCTTAAGACTTCAGTCTATTCCTTAGTAAAAGTTTGTCTCAGCAGCTTTGTGAATAGGTTTTAAGAGAAAACTCTTAGCCAAGAACTTTTACTGCTATTTAGGAGAACTCTTAGTGGTAATATAAAATGTTTTGTGAATACGGCCCATGGTTTATTTGTTGAACTATTTCCGCCTAAAACTAAATTTTAACTTTGGTCCAGTGATGATTGACACTCCTGAAACCAACATTTCATTAAGACTGCTTTGAACAATCAGAGTTGATGCAGGCATAAAGAACTGGGAGTCTTTCCATTCCTGTTAATGAGATGTTTTACTGCAAGGCTTAGGCAGAGCATCCTCTCATCAATGCCAGTAAAAACAAGACATGAACAATTCTGGCGGACACATACATTTTACTCAGTCTTTACCTTTTGCTGCTTCTACTTGCAATTGTTTTATCTCTCTTAATTTGTATCACTCAATTTCATCCTAATGTCATACTCCCTTTGATTTATCCTTTCCTCATCGGATTTTCGGTTTTCCCCTTCACCGTTCCTTCCGTCTCTGGCTCAAAGCTGCATGTGGTCTGTAGCTGAGCTTTGGAAGCATCTAAATGCAGAAATAGTGTTTTGATGCCTGTGGAGGTATTTTAAAGGGGATGAACTAAGAAATGCAACTTTTTGGAGTAGATAAGTGTCAGCATGAAGCTGTTAAAAATGCTTTAGATTAGATTACATTAGATTAAGCGATATCCTGATCAAGTTTTTTGTGTCCCCGATTCGATCCGAAGTAGTTTGATACTGAGTATCTGCAGATACTGTGTCCTGACCCGATACTATTCTAGGTGCATTAAAGTTATATAATCAATCCAATGTATTCAGGGACATACAGTTCATGTAAAATATGGGCATCTATCAAAAAGTAATTCAATAAGCAGAATAATTACAATTTAAAAAAAAGTATGGAAAGGAATAATAAAATAAAGCAATCAAAAGTTACAGCATTTTGAACCAAGGTAGCCTTTTTTGTTTAGCCCTTGAAACCCCCCTAATGGGCATTTATAAAATTGTTCCTCCATGAGGAATATATTGTGATCGACACAATGGATTATGTTGATTTTGGACTCATTTAAATCGGGAGCATCCACCTTAAGTAATTATGTCCATGATCGGAGCATGTTTCAAGTTAGGAGCGAAAAATTTCACGTTAAAAAGCAATATTTGCTTTTACTTAGCTATGTGCGCCTGTGGAGTTTTACGTGTCGTAACTCCGAGAATAATATCTTTAGATCGACTCAATGTTTGTTGATTTTGGACTCATTTAAATCATGAGAATCTGCTGTAAATCGTGAATCGTGAGAATCTGCTGCTGTAAGACCAGCGACTCTACCTGCACGACTCCACCAAGCAAGGACACCGACAAGGCACTCGAGTATTGCTCTTTTGCTTCTTTCCTTCCTTTTATACAGTTTGTTCTTGCCCATCTATCTTGCGACCTGTTCTAAATACGTGCTTCCAAATTCCCACTATTACTAACACTCGTAAATTGCGTGCCACATGTTGAGGCAGTGCAATCATAACCTTGTTATGATATTTTACCCATGTCATCTAGTACATTACTTTCTATTCCTATTGGTCTCTGGAATTGTCAATCTGCTGTAAACAAAGCAGACTTGATTACATCTATTGCTACTCATTCTGGTCTCCATC
Source organism: Anabarilius grahami (assembly GCA_003731715.1). NCBI lineage: Eukaryota > Metazoa > Chordata > Actinopteri > Cypriniformes > Xenocyprididae > Anabarilius > Anabarilius grahami. The sequence goes on from RJVU01069537.1 coordinate 2,098,681, forward strand.
TCATGGCTTTGACTGAGACATGGATCAAACCAGAAGACACTGCCACACCGGCAGCCCTCTCCTCCAATTTCACTTTCTCTCACACCCCACGCCAGACTGGGAGGGGTGGTGGTACTGGTCTGCTTATGCCCAAAGAATGGAAGTTCAATCCTTTACCATCCCTCCGAGACAATAACTCATTTGAATCGCATGCAATTACCATCACCTACCCTGCTAAAATACATGTTGTAGTGCTCTATCGTCCCCCAGGTCAGCTAGGTAACTTCTTGGAGGAGTTCGATGTGTTACTCTCATCCTTTCCTGAGGATGGTACTCCTCTGCTAGTACTTGGAGTTTTCAACATCCATCTAAACAAACCTCAGGCTGCTGACTTCCACACTCTGCTGGCCTCATTTGATCTCAAGCGAGTGTCTACTACAGCTACCCACAAATCAGGTAACCAATTGGACCTCATCTACACACGCTGTTGCTCCACCGATAATACACTGGTTACTCCACTACACACCTCAGACCATTTCCTCATCATTTTTAATCTCAACCTGCCTCCTAACTCAACACAAACTCCAGCACGTCACTTTTCGGCGAAACCTACGATCGCTCTCCCCTCCCGCCTACCCTCTTTGGTCTCATCTACACTTCCTCCCCCTAATCAGTTCTCATCACTGGACACTAACAATGCTACTGACACTCTTTGCAACACTAACATCTTGCTTAGATGACTTCTGCCCCCTTTCATCCAGACCAGCCCGCACCACCCCCTCTGCCCTCTGGCTAGCCGATGTTCTCCGTGAGCATCGGTCTAGACTCAGGGCTGCAGAGAGGAGGTGGCGCAAATCTAAAGATCCTACTGATCTTAGCTTCTATCAGTCACTCCTTTCTTCTTTCTCCACAAATGTCTCCAATGCTAAAACCACATACTATCACAATAAAATTAACAATTCTACTGATTCCCGCACACTTTTCAAAACCTTCTCTTCTCTTCCTCCTGTCAACCCCCATGTCAAAGGGCATCTTAGGAACCGCACTACAGTGGTTCAAGTCTTACCTCTCAGGTAGGTCCTTCAGGGTATCTTGGAGAGGTGAGGTGTCTAAGTCGCAACATCTTGCTACTGGGGTACCTCAGGGCTCAGGGCTTGGACCACTTCTCTTCTCCATCTACATGTCATCACTAGGATCTGTCATTCAGGAACATGGTTTTTCCTATCACTGTTATGCTGATGACACAATTCTACCTCTCATTCCAACCAGATGATCCGACGGTTGCTGCTCGCATCACAGCCTGCCTGACAGCCATTTCTGCCTGGATGAAGGACCACCACCTTCAACTCAACCTTGCAAAAATGGAACTGCTTGTGGTGGGTGCCAACCCAACACTTCACCATAACCTCTCCATTCAACTTGGTTCGTCAACCATAGCTCCTTCCAGGACAGCCAGGAACCTTGGAGTGGTGATGGATGATTGTTTAAGCTAGGTACCAGCCAGCCAGGTCCTGCAGATTTGCCTTGTACAACATTAGGAAGATTAGACCCTTCCTATTGGAGCATTCCACACAAATTCGTCTAAGCTCTTGTTCTATCCAGACTGGACTATTGTAACGCTCTCTTGGCAGGCCTTCCAGCATGCACTGTCAAGCCTCTACAACCGATCCAAAATGCTGCATCAAGACTGGTCTTTAACGAGCCGAAGAGAGCGCATGTCACACCTCTCTTCATCAGTTTGCATTGACTGCCAATAGCTGCTCGCATCCAATTAACTCTGAGGTCTGAAAACGCGCCGGCGCGTTTTGCAGGTTTTTTCACATTGCAGTAAAACAGACTTAAAATACTCCGTCATTTTTTGTCATAGAGACATAAGTAATATATCAATTGAAACTATAGAATATCTTCTTTTATTTGTATACACTCAGAGTAAAAACAAAATGTTGTGCTTTTTGTAAAATAAAGAAAACTAACGTGATGCGTGATCTCTCGTCTCCCTCTGAACGAACTCCAATCTGATAGTTCTCAGAAAATGAACTAACTTAGTGAATACTAATCACACAAAAAATGACACTTGTCTAAAAAAACGTTGAAATGTCAGGTTTTAAATCGTGTAAGTCAAATCAAAAACAAACATTCTGTGTTTATGTAATCTGTATGAAAAGAGAGCCATGTCAGAAGTCCGTGATTCAGCTCATTACCCACTAATGCGGCCACGCCCATGGAGCCAGCGCTATTCAGAGGCAAATTTAGAGGCAACACATGCATACATCGTCTCAATCGTGTATTTATTGTCTTGAAAAGTGTTTATCTGGATGTAAAAGGCATGGTTAGCGACCTCTGGAAGACATGCAGTTAGTTCCTGTTTTCTTTTCTTCTATAGATGAATTTTAGATGAGTTTTTGTTTCTTTAGCGCCCTCCGGCTGCAGTATGAATTGAAAACACCATTCATGGAATAGCCTTTTCTTCTTTAGATGAATTTGTGAACTAAAAATGCACAGAGAGCGCCCTCCGACTGCAAGTATGAATTGAAAACACCAGCGCTCATAGTAATGACATTGAATATTAAATAAATATAACTCCTCTGTATAGAAAATTGGCATAAACATATGAGAATCCAATATTTCTCCAAATGTGCATGCTTTTAAACTAAAAGCCTATATTCAGACTCTTTGCATCACAGATATACATTATATTTTAAAGTATAATATAAAACCATTACTTTATATTGTAATAATATTTTTCTGTATGTTTCATATACCATGATGAGCTTGAGACATCACAGAAGGTTTTTTTCACAGCCTACTTGACTGAAATGCCTCATTAATATGCAAGTCATTTCAGCTCATTACTATGCAATTCTTTTGTCTTCTCAGGTGAGAATGAGCCATTATTCACGATGATTCACGCCTCCACGCATACGGTGTTTCTTGGCAAAAAGTGTCTTACAAAAACTAAATCAATATATTGTTATAAATGAAAGAGTAGTCAGCATAATTTTTACATAATTTTGAAGCAAAAACTCTAGTCTACAACCTCCAATACCCTAAAGTATTGTAAACACAGATTTAATATACTTTTTTTGGGCTTATTTCAGTGACTTAAGTTTTTTGTTTTTTCAATAATCACGCATAAACGTTATTCCTTCAAAAACACAAACATGTACATAGATGTTCCTCATATTATGGTAGCCTAGTTTGTGCTGAATACAGTGTAATGACACTTGTGTCATTAACCCTCTGGGGTCTGAGGATTTTTGGGGCCCTGGAGAAGTTTTGACATGCCCTGACATTTGTGCTTTTTTCAGTTGTTCATAAACATATTAATGACACAAGTGTCATTACACTGTATTCAGCACAAACTAGGCTACCATAATATGTGAGGAACATGTATGTACATGTTTGTATTTTTGAAGGAATAACGTTTATGCGTGGTTATTGAAAAAACAAAAAACTTAAGTCACTGAAATAAGCCCAAAAAAAGTATATTAAATCTGTGTTCATAAGACCTCTGGGTATTGGAGGTTGTAGACTAGAGTTTTTGCTTCAGAATTATGTAAAAATGATGCTGCCTACTCCTTCATATAAAACAATATATTGATTTAGTTTTTGTAAGACACTTTTTGTCAAGAGAAACAGTATGCATGGAGGCGTGAATGATCATGAATAATGGCTCATTTACACCTGAGAAGACAAAAGAATTGAATAGCAATGAGCTGAAATGACTTGCATATTAATGAGCTCTTTCAGTCAGGTAGGCTGTGAAAAAAACCCTCTGTAATCATGTCTCAGCTCCATTTAAAATAATGGTATTCTATTATATTTAAAATATAATGTATTTCTGTGATTACCTCTATGGCATTTCATATAGGCTTTTAGCTTAAAAGCATGCACATTTGGAGAAATATTGATGATTCTTATATGTTTATGTCAAATTTCTATACAGAGGAGTAATATTTATTCTATATTTATTCTCATCACTATGAGTGCTGGATACTGTGTTTTCAATTCATACTAGCAGCCGGAGGGCGCTCTGTACACCTTTAGTCCACAAATTATTCTAAAGAAGCAGAGGACATTTCAGGAATGGTGTTTTCAATTCATACTTGCAGCCGGAGGTCGCTCTGTACACCTTTAGTCCACAAATCCATATAAAGAAGAAGAGAACCAGGAACTAACTGCATGTCTTCTAGAGCAGAACCATGGCTTTAACTTCCAGATAAACACTTTTCAAGATAATAAATACACGATTGAAACTATGTCTGCATGTATTGACTGAATTTGCGTCTGAATAGCGCTGGCTCCGTGGGCGTGGCCGCATTAGTGGGTAATGAGCTGAATCACGGACTTCTGACATGGCTCTCTTCTCATACAGATTACATAAACACAGAAGGTTTGTTTTCGATTTGACTTACACGATTTAAAAGCTGACATCTGAACGTTTCTTTAGACGTAAGTGTAATTTTTTTGTGATTAGTATTCACTAAGTTACAGTTCATTTTCTGAGAACTATCAGATTGGAGTTCGTTCAGAGGGAGAAGAGAGATCACGCATCATGTTAGTTTTCTTTATTTTACAAAAAGCACAACATTTTGTTTTTACTCTGAGTGTACACAAATAAAAAAAGATATTCCACAGATTAAAATGGTGTATAACTCTTAATTATATGTGCAACAGTGACGGAGTATTTTGAGTCTCTTTCACACTGGTAAGAAAAAAACCGCGGTGGTATCGCCGGCGTGACCGTCAGACCCCAGAGTGTTAATATGTTTATGAACAACTGAAAAAAGCACAAATGTCAGGCATGTCAAAACTTCTCCAGGCCCCAAATCAGCCTCAGACTCCAGAGGGTTAAAGGCTCTAATGTTTGCCTACAGAACAACCACTGGCTCTGCACCCCAATACCTAAACTCACTACTTCAGACTTATGTGCCCTCCAGAAGCTTGCGTTCTGCAAGTGAACGGCGCCTTGTGGTGCTATCGCAAAGGGGCACAAAATCACCCTCACGGACCTTCTCTTGGTCTGTTCCCGGCTGGTGGAATGACCTGCCATGCTCTATCCGTGCAGCTGAGTCATTAGCTATTTCCTCAGCACTTGACCCAGTAATATTAGCACTTTTTATTTATCTTTTGATTTCTATTTGTATATTTAAAAAAAAAAAAAAACCCTGCTACGAGCACTTTGCTGGTGTAACTGGGACTTGACACGGCACTTGAATACTGTTGCACTCATGTTGATTTGATTGCTTCTACTACTCCCATTTGTAAGTCGCTTTGGAGAAAAGGGTCTGCTAAATGACAATGTATGGTTAATGGCAGTTGGCGAACCCTTGACGCTGCATTCCGCCACCTACTGCATGACAACAGCTTGACAGATAAAGATAGCCTAGGATAGCCGATACCAATCAGTCTAAAAAAAAGCAAAAAAAAAAAAGCCTAATCAGCCCCTGAAACATCATTTATGTTATGTTATATATGTTATATATGTTATATATGTTATATATGTTATATATGTTATATATGTTATATGTTATGTTATATGTTATGTTATGTTATATGTTATGTTATATGTTATGTTATATGTAATGTTATATGTTATATATGTTATATGTTATATATGTTATATGTTATGTTATATGTTATGTTATATGTTATGTTATATGTTATGTTATATGTTATGTTATATGTTATGTTATATGTTATGTTATATGTTATATGTTATTATGTTATGTTATAAGGGCTGGGACAATACATCGAATCTCGATACAAAGAATCTGGAGTGATTCTGATATTTTCCGATCTATTGCGATTCTCTCTCGAATCGATTCTGAGCTTAGTTTTTAACAGCAGATGGTACTACTATACTTGCTTTAGAAACACTCGTACACTGTCTGCATCCAGTTCCTTTACACACACCACTTTAACCTAAAATAATCATTCATAAAGTTTCGAAAAGGTTGAAGCGAATTACAAATCTCATGTCATAAAAGCATTTTGATCCGAGGTGCAAGTATATTTAACCACTTGCATGACTCAACCGAACGCACGAGCGCTGTCCAGCAGTCTTCGTAAGCATTTGAGTGCCATCTGCTGTTAAAACTAAGCTCAGAATCGATTCAAGAGAGAATATATTAGGATCGATCCAGATTCATTGCATCGATCGAGAATCGACATATTGTCCCAGACCTATATTCTATTATACACACAAACACAACCTGAGGTCAATCTTATATTTGCTAAACTAAACTTTTTTTCTTTTCTCCATTACAAGACGGTGGTTTGATGACCAGAGACAGACAATCAAGGTGAGAACAGGTTGTCTGTACACAAAGTTCTGGCAGAATGGACATAAATGAGCACATACTCAAAAGCTTTTAAACCCTTGGTGTGAAGATGGAATTTTGGCATGAGTAGTGACATGCTTTAGGCCCCGTGTCCATCAAAGCGTTTAAAACCCCTATCTGTGAGCGCTTGAGAGCGCTTCAGCTGTGCAGTGGTTTTTTTCAGTTGAGACACTTTGTTGCTATGATAAGGAATATCCGCGGCACTGTTACTTATAACTGATTTTGCAGGTAATTTGTTTCAGACTAAAAATGTTGACACAATGTGGAATTACTTGCTATGTATGTTCGGAGACCAGCAATATTAATTTTTCATCCATTTTGTTTCGTTCTCTGTTTGTTGATGTCGCTGTACAGCAAGAATGTTGTGACAGTTGGTCGATGTTGTATTTGTCCCGCCCCTCCTCCACTCTGATTGGATAGCTGAATTAAAAGTGACAGTGATGAGCGCAGCGTTTTCCTCAAAGTTGAACATTCTTCAACTCGAGGCGACCAGTAAAAAACGCCGAGCTCTCAGCGCTTGAGCGTGAAAAAGACGCTCAGCACCTCGTTAACCTCCTGCCGTTTAAAAAAAATGCAGCGTTCCCATTGAAAACAATTGAAAAAGTACGCTAGCCGCTGGAAAAAACGCTTTGGTGGACACACGGCCTTAAGGTCTAGAATCTAACCTTAGAAACTTACTTTAACAATATAAGTAATTTAAAAAAAAATGATTTGCATGTTATATAAGCAGATTAATTTAAATATTTATGTTGTTAAATGATTTAAAGCTGAAAAAGTGTTTGTTTAATGTATCATTGGTGTCACTAAACAACTACTAAATTTATTATTTCCAAGCCGGTTTTCTGAACAATCCCCCAATTCTTAGTCTGCAAACAGATACTTTAGTCCTGAGCCAAAGTCTGAGCCAATGTCTCCAAATCCAATATTAGAGGTTTTTTTTTTTTTGAGACAATTACTTTAAAATACTGACAGCCATCTGCTGGAAATTCAACCCCAAAATGTTTTATTACACCTTGTAGTAATGTTTATTTTTATTTTAAGATTATCCAAATAACTATTAATGAATTCAGTAAATACTTCACTCTAAAAAATGCTGGGTTAAAAAAACCCAAGCTGGGTAAAATATGGACAAACCCAGCAGGTTGGGTTAAAAGGCACCTATTATGCCCTCTTTCACATGATGTAATAGAAGTCTCTGGTCTGGTCAAGTTTCAGCTTAAAATACCCCACAAATTTGCCCCTATTTGGGGGTGAGCAAAAACACGCCTTTTACTATATTACTATATTGCTGGCTAAAAAAATAAATCCAAAATTGGTTGAAAAAAATGGCTGGGTGAAAACAACCCATTCCCTGGTTTTGTCCATATTTAACCCAGCAGTTTTTAGAGTGTTTACAAATGAAAGGTACTTCATCTAATTTAATTATTTTATTTTCTACATTTGAAGCTTGATGACCGAACAAAACAACCAGATTACCCATAAGAAAAAAACTGCTTCAACAGCACTGCAAAACTGAAGTTTAAAAACAAGAGACTCTTGACTCTTGACCGAAGCTCTTGTAAAATACTGCACTGTGCTGATGCACACAAATCTGTGACAGCATGACTGTACATCAAACTGCCAAACTAAATGGTTTAAATTATAATCAGCACATTCTAATCTAATCTACACTAGTTTCTGAATTTTTAAAAATCACATCAAGGACATACTGCAATATAAATAGCACAATCTCTATTTGTTGATACATACAGCGATACCAGCCCTATAATTCTGTGAAAGCCCAATACTGTTGAGTTGACAGACAAGAACAAATCAGAAAATAATCCTGTTCCAACTGCTTTCACTCTGGTCGATACTCAACACCTCACTCAAAGAACTTGAGGAAACACCGTTTAAACAGAAAGGCATTTTTACATTTACGTCATTCAATTTTGTGCTCGTTTAGTCCTCAACAAGGTCATCAGCAAAGATTGCCTGTCAACATATGAGCCTCAGGTGAAAGTTTACACACTTTGAAAGACAAATGCCGCATGGCTAATATCATGCATAAATTCCCAGCAACTTTTTTCTGGAGCAACGTCTTGTGACAAGCCTTTTATTCTTTGGAAGATGTTGCATCAGAGCATCTTAATGCACTACATGTACTGCAACATTCCAGTCATATTTTCAGCTCACTAGAGATTAAATCATTACATAGAGTCTATATAAGAATGTCACAGAAAAATGTAGAGATGCAATAAGAAAAGGAGAGAGACAAAAACTATAAAACCACATGAGGCAGACATCAAACGGTCTTCACCAGCTGGAGAGTTATCGCAGGAGTCATTAATACTAGACACTGTAACCCAAAGCCAAGAGTTATTCGTGACAGTAAAGGCAGGAACACACCAAGCCAACGATCGGCCGTTAGGCAGTTTTTCTTAGTGTGTTCCGCACACACCAAGAAAGTTCTCTCAGTGTGTTCCGCACCGTCGGCTGAAGTTGGTCCTCGTCTGTTTTTTTTCGGCCGATTCGGCATCAGAGCTCGTCGGTCCGTCGAGCCATCTGATCATTCTGATTGGCTGTTCAGCTACTGCCACCTGCTGGTTCGGACAGGCATTTCATCTTACGCAGGCGCAGAACGGATGTGCTACTTGGTCGTCTGCTGTCGAGTGTCGGTTTGGTGTGTCAGGGCAACTTTGGACACAGACGCTGCCGACGTGAGCCAACCCAGCAGTCTGCTTTCGTCACCACTAGTTCGTCGGCATCGGCTTGGTGTGTTCCTGCCTTAAAGCGATGAAGACCTCCTGACCAGTGTTGGGAGTAACTAACCAACACTAGCAACAATACTAACTTCAATTTCAGTAGCGTGAAAGTAGCTCAGATACTTTCAAAGTCCGCAAAAAAATGGATCCCATGGCATTCAGGTCTGTTTTGTGCCAGTTTCAGTAGGTGTGCTGATAAACTGTCTGATTTGAAAGAGGAAACACTTTTAAACAGCTTAAGGAAACTCTACTTCATGCCAACAATTCTTCAAATTCTTCAAACTGGATTCAAGACACGAGTCAACGTCCCTCCACTATTACAAACTTGTTGGCACATTTTTTTGTAAGATGGATTGTTCATAAAACTAAAAGGGCAAGTAGAGCAGGAAACTTTCATAACTCTGTATCTAAGTATACTAATATGAACTTAGAGGGCAGACACACACCCTCTTCCTCCAATACTGTTGGCTACAGGAGATGCACACACACACAGCTAGAGTGCCATTGTCGGCCCAGTGTTGTTTCTGGCCTGGTCAGAGACATGAGGTCAGAAGTGAAAAATGTACTCTCATGGACACAGGGCTCAAAGCGCATGTGTGTGTGAAAGAGCAAAAGGTCAATTTGTGGCCAGAACAGTGTTTACTGGTGTTGACATCTAAAGATGAGCAAAATTACAGACTTCAACTAGTCCGTAAGATTACTGGACTAATCAATGTTAAAGTCCTGTATAATTAGACTGGTTTTTGGTTCATCTGACCCCAATTTGTTTTTTGGGCTGTTTATGTAAGACAAGCTCTTTATAGGAGCAGTGCAATCGTATGGAACAAATTTCTACCTCTTTCAAACATTCAGTTGTTACTGAATTTCAACAAAGACAGTATATATACCAAGAGAGATCACTCATATTACTACGAATGGGAGAAAGTGCAATGTGCAATACAGCAGAATACGTCTTTCTAAATGAAAGAGCCAATCTGCTAAGTCATGACAGCACTGTAGCTGCTGTTAGATGCTCTGGTTGGCATAGAAAGTCTGTGTCCTGAGACGTGCGTTTGGGACTGGACGTGTGCACTCGCTGAACCAACCTGAAATATATATGATTTTTTAACTCTATTTGCGCATAAGAAATAACATTTATTGGAAAAATTAATGTCAGATTTTATTGTTGGATTAAAATTAGGGCTGTCAAAATGAACGTTGATTTTGCGTTAATGCGTTAACAATATTTATCCTTTTGCTGCGCTACAGTACATGATCACTATCATTCATTCAAGTGTTATTAAAACATTCAAGTGCGATAAGATGCACAAAAAGAACTCAAATTTATACTTGTGCGCTGTCTGTGAAGCAGCTCTCTGTGAACAAATACCCAAAATGCACACGCAGAATGCCGCTTCAAATTCAAGTTCTCATTCGTGTTTGAATGGAGAAAACACACAAAATTGTCAAAATTCCCATTTTGTCGAGTATCCTCGTAAGCACATTCTTAAAAAGAGTTAAAAAGTCTTAAATTAACGTAAAGTGTTATGAGAAAACAGGATGTGTGTCAGAATTAAGTAATGTGCGTCAGGTCTTAAAGTGACAGCAGCCAAATAATGCTGCTGTCTGTGTCAATGATAATCAAAGAACAATAGAGAGAGAAAATCTTAGAGTTGAGCCCTGATATATTAAAGGCACAGCCAAATGTGACATTTATTACAATGGGTTTATGTGAAGATTGTTTTACTTGTTTCACTTAAAAAGTTATATATTTTTAAAGCATACTAAAATGTTAATTTTGACAGCTTTCAATTATACTGTAATGTTGAATGGCTATAATTAAAGAGAATAAAATTGATAAAACAAAATCCATTTGATATCAGTGATACTGGCCTTCATTCACAGTGCTCATAGTAAAAAGATTCCATTTATTTTTTTCTACATTATTTTGTAGATTCAATGTGAAAGAATTACAATACAAAAAAAATTATTAAAAAAACTTTAATGTTAGGAGCAATTAATCACGATTAATTACAGAAAATGTGTGATTAATTGGTACATTTTTTTTTGTTGTTGTTGATTTGACAGCACTAATTAAAACATTTTTTAATCGTGAGTTTGGCAAGCCATTTTTGAGATTTCATCATTTACCCACACAAGTATAGAAGAGTTTTGAATGCCTAAAATAGCTGCCTGGAGGCACTGAAAATATGGCCGCTGAGTGAACTGACTTTGAGAAGCGATTCTGATTTAGATTTTTCTAAATTGAAATAAGTCACAACATGAACTAGTACTGCATTAGTACTGTCATTTCAGTCCAGTACTAATGCACTTATACCAATTACTGACCACCTGAGAAAGTATTGAAAGAAAAACAGCAAATGTAAATAAAGAAAATAAAGGGACCCTCACCTTTCTACGAGCAGTTGCAGTTGTGTCGTGCAGCTCTTGATTTTGTTTTGTGCCTCTACATTCAGCATCTCACCAGTATTGAGTCCATTAATCTCCATGATGATGTCACCGGGCTGAAGACAAGCCGTCTCTGCCTTACTGCCAGCATTCACCTTGGGACAGAAACATTCAACCAACTCTTTAGTCTGAACAGCTATAGACGTGGCTTCAAAGTCTATGGCCCAGTAAGAATAAAACTATTAAATGTGTGTCAACAGAGGTATTCCATAACCTCTACACATTAAACAATAAAAAATACTAAACTACCACAAGAAACAATTTGGGTTCATTTATACTAAGGTACCAATATGTACCTTGCCAACATGGAGAAGATGGGTTGATTTATTAGTAATGTTTTTTTATTGTGTATATTTAATTAAATTGTATTTTGTTTTACAGTGTGCAAAATGTAATTGCAAAAAAAATGTTGTTTGAAAAGACAAGTCCCGTCCCCAATCTCACACCATTGGTTGAGTCAATGTTGCTGTTTTAGAGTGTACAAACAGAGCAATGTTTTAAATCATGCCACAGACTTTTACAATACCAAACTTACTTATAGTGGTGTTATAGTTGGCAGAAATCTTAAAAACAACTATACAAGGACTGCTGTTGGTTGGGCAAAGCTTAATCCCCTCAAGACTCAATAGTCAATAAGGCCACAACCTCATTAGTAGGAGAAGAGGAAAGCAACACCTCAGCCTGATTCAAAACACCCAAACAGCACGGCACAGAGAGGCATTGCAGACAGCCAGTCAGCTGCTGTTGTTTTTGTTGTTGATGTTGACGTTAGCTGAAAGCAGAGGGGCAGAGGTGCCATGTTTGAGGACCTGCTCGAGTGCCAATTAACTGTTGCTACAGAGACGCACAATGAAGCGCGTCTCATGTAATCAGAGTACGCCTCACTTCACGCGGAGTGTGAATATATCAGTGGTGTAAAGTATTTGAGTAAACGTAATTAGTTACTGTAATCAAGAATAATTTTGGCTACTTTGTAATTTTACTGAGTATCAAATATTAGCAACTTACTCTCTACTTGACTACATTTTTGAATATGTTCTCTTTACACCAATACATTTGTGATGAGTAATGCAATTACTCTTTACATTTTGCAAGGCACCTAACTTTTTCTGAAGCAGTTTATTTTTGCTATAAAAGTGATATCACCATCTACAGGGCATTGAAGGTACTATATCTTGTGCGTTTTACTTTTCAACCCAAACTTGAAAACACTTTACTTTATCCAAATGTGACTGCATTAGCAGGTAGTTGTAAATCGCAGGTGTCTCATGTATGAGATGAGGACATGGTTGCAGCCGGTGATGAGGCTAAAACGTCCAGTGCAAGTAAGCTTTATTTAATTTGACCTAACATTATCTTATTTATCTGCTATATTGAAGAGATCTTTTTGAAGGACATTGGTTTACTTATGCCCTTTTTGAGCACTTGAGTGTTTGTAGACGTTTAAGAGGCTGTTGTGTCGACCTTGATTTATTGCAATTTTGAGGTGCAGTTTTATTTTTACTTTAGAAAATAAATGAGATTGTCTCCTCACAAATTTTCACTGGCATGTCTCTTAGATGTAGAGGACTAGTGCTTCTTTGAGCCTACATTGACTATGGGTAAAATACTGTTAAAATCAGATACTCTTAAAAGGGATAGTTCACCCAAAAATGAAAATTCTGTCATCATTTACTCACCCTCAAGTTGTTCCAAACCTGTATGAATTTCTTTGTCCTGCTGAACACAAAGGAAGATATTTGGAAGAATGTCAGTAACCAAACAAATCTCGTCCCCCATTTACCTTAGTAGGAAAAATAAATACTATGGAAGTCAGTGGGGGGCTTAAAAGATTCTGATCTGTTTGGTTACCGACATTTTTCCAAAATATCTTCCTTTGTGTTCAGCAGAACAAAGAAATTCATACAGGTTTGGAACCACTTGAGGGTGAGTAAATGATGACAGAATTTTCATTTTTGGGTGAACTATCCCTTTAAGACTTTTACTGAGGTCGTATTTAAATTTGCGACTTTTTGCTGTAAGTTATCTGTACTTTTACTCAAGTATGGTTTTCAGTTACTCTTTACTGGCAAAAAAGACCTGAGAAACAGATTACCCACATACTTAACTGGAGAATTATGCAATGACTGTCAGTGGTGTCAAGTATTTTTATAGAAATATCTAGGTCAATTGGTAGTTTTCAGAAGATTGATTCTGAGGTTTGTCTCATGCAACCCAAATTGCAACGGTGTCAAAACATGTATGTGAAAAACTTGAGGAATCATGGAGAGTCAGGAAGGGTTAGTTCAGACAAAAACAATGTAAGGAGGGGAGCACAAGATTTGTGTCCATGCCAAACTCCTGCCACTACACTCTGACCTGTCCCTCCAGGCGGCCCTTTGGAGCACTCTTAAAAAACACCCCGTGCTGTTCTATTCTGTGTTTTTTTTTACAACCCCTCTCAATACCAAAGGTCTCCTGCACTGCATGAACACTGTTAGGCTCTCATTTTCTTCACATATTGGCTGTTGAGGGCACAACACAGCCTAGCGGACTGAAACAGTTAAGTCTTTAAAGGGATAGTTCACCCAAAAAAGAATATTGCATCAAGCAAGCATGTTTGAGCTTCTGTTTACCATATTTGATGTGCTACAGTATACATATATGTATGTGCGCTGATCAATGTTTGTGTGTGAATAAAAGTCTAAATTAAATCGGTTTATCATTTGAAGTGATTATGTGTCTTCAGAAGACCTTTTACGATGGCTTTCAACTGTTTCAAAAATGAATGGAAAATCTTATAGGTTTGGAGCAACATGAATAATGACAATTTTCATTTACTAACCCTTTAGCAGAACATTTGAAACAGAATAATAATAGTAAATAATAAGGACAACGAGAGGCTCAAAAATTTGAAGTCTCAGTGTTTCTAAGTGGTTTAAGTTAAAATTCAATGGTATTCTGAATTACAGTGCAGATGTGACCAGAATCTGAAAGGAAAGGTTCCATTAGCTGCCTCTAATTAGAAACACTGTGGTGTATTTCTGGATCACAACATGGAACTAGTTTTAGTAAAAATGAACTTTGTTTTAGTTGAGGGGAACTGTTTTGGTTCAATTTGAAAACTGTCCCAAAGCCGAAAAACAAAAATAAATGGGTTCCAGACTAGGTGGCAGAAGTACAGTGGATTCTGAACTTCTCAAATGAAAAACAGTCTGTTAAAAATACCAGAGTGTTGAAAGCTTAAATGCAAAAAAAGCAAATTGATAAACCTGTTGTGAGAAACTCAGATTCACATAAAAGTGTGAACCCGTGTGATTCATGTTGTGGCTAAACCTAACTCTTGCACACTGTAGCTAAAGTTGAAAATATTTTCTATTATTCTAAAAAGAGAATGGAGAATACCTGTAAGAAAAAAGAAAAAAAACAGGGGGGAACAATAGCTTGACCATCCGCAATGCAATACAATAACCAGGAACTTCCTCTTTAATTATCCAGTTCTTGTTTGGTTGAAGTAGTCAAGGAGACAGAGTGCATAACAGTTAGACACCAGTAAATAACTTGAAAAGCAACAAGTTATACACTGGACTGGTTAACTTTGGTTAACAGATAAAAATTACCTTGGAAACGGTTATGGCCTTCTTGAAGTCTCGCCCTCCTGATATTCTGAATCCCCAGGGGGATGGGCCAATCAGATTCACTGTAAATGGCATCATGTGATCACAGGCTGCTACCCAATGCTCTCAGAAGTGCTGTGGGATGATAAAAAAAGAAGTGTGAGAAGAGAAAGGGTAAAAAAAGTGGAAAACCAACAGATGCAGAGACTCAGTCAAGTTTAATTTGACATCAAGCTGAAATGCCACAGATGTGTCTCATAGTTTCCACAACTCTGAGCCACTGGCTGCTGTTGAAAGGTAAATTGCCTTCACCTGTTCTTCAGAACACCTTTCATCCCATTCCACATGACTGCAGCTCAAATCCACCAACACTCTAGAAACCAAGAATCATAGAAAGGTGCCACATGACTGACATTCCTGGAGTGTGGGGATTTTTTTTTTTAGATGTAGCACCCAAAAGGAGAATGTGAAAGCACTCTTACTTTTTGTGCATACAATGTAGATAAGTTAAAACAGTTAAACGTGTCAGCTGTGTGGACACTAGCTCTGGATGGACAGTATTGATATAGTTTCTATCTAAAATCATTTAGTCTGTGCCGTTTTCTGTTGATGCATGAACAAAACTAAACATTTGTAGCACGTAGTTTGTTACTTTTACCATAAAGCAAAGTCTCAACTTTAAAATTATGTTGAAATTCCAACAATAAATGTCGCTTAGGCGCTCTTTAATATTGGCGTGATGGATCACTGTAACTGCCTCAGTTCAAGCGGCATCACGGATCAAGCGCACGTGAACCAATCATCTCATCTCCTTGGGAACACCAGAAGGTATGTTGAAAGATGCATTACCACTTACCGAAATGAATAGTCTCATTTAATCGCTCAGTGAGTGTTTCAACGGGTGAAAGGCGTCAATAAATCAGCTTCTAGACTATACAATGTCACTTAAAGGATTAGTTCACTTTCAAATGAAAATTGGCCCAATGCTTTACTCGCCCTCAAGCCATCCTAGGTGTATATGACTTTCTTCTTTCTGATGAACACAATTGGAGAAATATTAATAAATATCCTGAGGCATCCGAGCTTTATAATGGCAGTGAACAGGTGTCATGAGTATGAGCTGAACAAAGTGCTTCCATCCATCATAAACATACTCCACACGGCTCCGGGGGGTTAATAAAGGCCCTTTGAAGCGAAGCAATGTGTTTTTTTTTGTTTTTGTTTTTTTTTTTAAACACAAAGAAAAAAAATCCATATTTAACAAGTTATGAAGTAAATTATCTAGCTTCCACCAGACCGCCTTCCATATTCTACTTACGAAGAAAGTGTAAAACTCTTGCAGTTCACAAAGCTTACGCTACATCCATGCCTTCCCTATACAGCTTGCGGAAAAAGTGTAACTGACGCGACGCCCGTTTACACTTTCTTCATAACTTGAATACAGAAGGCGGTCTGGCGCAAGCTAGATATTTTACTTCATAACTTAAATATAGATTTTTTTTTTTTTATTATTTACTCAAACGCATCGCTTTGCTTCAGAAGGCCTTTATTAACCCCCCGGAGCCATGTGGAGTACACGTTTATGATGGATGGATGTGGATGAAAGCACTTTCTTTAGCTCATACTCGTACCCCTGCTCACTGCCATTATAAAGCTCAGATGCATCAGGATATTTATTAAAATATCTTCGATTGTGTTCATCAAAGAAGTCATATACACCTAGGATGGCTTGAGGGTGAGTAAAGCTTTGGGTAATTTTCACTGAAAGTGAACTAATCCTTTAACGTTACATTTACATCAAGAAAGCTGTTCATAAACTCAGTTAGACAGCTGGATTTTGCTAATAAGGTTATATGCACTATATTATATTTTTTACTTATTTTCATGACAGATTTACTCAAACATAGAATAAATAATTAAGACATCACTAACAGGTTATTGTTGTTTAAATGTTTATATTTCACAACAGACTGGAGTAGAAACAATTCTGTTATAAAAAATTGATATAAAAACTGCCTAATGTGCAATTTAAATGTTTGTACTATGTGTTTTCGGCCAAGTGCATCCTGAATTTTCGGTTTCGGCCCAGAATTTTTATTCTGGTGCAGCCCTGCTTTTATCCATTTTCTTTTTCACAGAGGAGCCATAATTTTTAACAAGTGGTCTGATACAGCTGCTAAGAAGATTTAAAAATTTCAAATAAGAAATAAAAAAAATCCAGTTTAGAATTTGCATTTTAGATTAGATTCAATCAGATTTAAATAACTTATTCACAGACATGAATCACATGTCTACAGAGCTTAAAATATCTGACAACACAACTGACCTACTCAAAAATCAACAAAACTTGATGGCAAAATAACATTATTACAATCTTAATATTATAACAAAATATATAAACAAAATAATATTGCAGCTACAGCAAACATTTATATTAAAAATTCAGCCAGACCTAGTGTTGATCCTCGTAATCTTGAACATTCAATGATGAGCTCCTTGAAAACATGATGGTTCATAATGCCATTGAGACCAAGGCAAATTCTTTTCATTTACACACCCTCATATCATTTCAAACCCACAAAACTTTCCTTCTGTTGTGGAACATAAAAGGATCAATTCTATGTTCGGCCAAGAGTGTGCTGGTCTCTCTTCATGCAATGAGCTACTTGCACTGAGCTTCATGACGAGAAATTCATGCATTCACACCACCTCTGAGCTTAAACAGTATGCAAATACTTCTAAACGAACCTCAGATGCAGCTTCTGTTTCCTCCAAAGTACAGACGCTGATGTCATTTGATTGGTAACAGCCCTATAAGTGTCTTATTGAACTTACTGATAAAGAATGATTGAATTATTAATAAAGAATTTGACATGAAAGACGAAATTTAATAAGGTTGGG
>RJVU01069537.1:2135439-2157800 GCA_003731715.1 Anabarilius grahami
GACACATGTTTTAGAAGTTAGTTTTTATTATTTAATAATATATTATTAATAAACTGATATATTTGTAGTCGACAAAGGTCTCAGCTAATGAACCATAAGGGAACAGGTTTTTCTAAAAATGTACGTTTATTCACTTCATAACTTAATTTGTGTCAACTCTGTCAAACACATTAAAAAGCATGATATTTTAATTTGATCCATCAAACAACAGTTGTAAAGTCTTAATTTATGTAATAATGTTGTTCAGTAAAGTTTTTTTCTTAGCTAAATTCCTTAATTCTCTACCCTCCTTTTTAATATTAAACATATAACCAATGTTCTTAGGTAAATCAGGCATAATATCATGTAGTTCAGTTGATGTTTTAATATTTTAACACAATAATAGAAAAAAAAGAATAAAATATTTATTTCAAAATTAACAGAAACCTTCATCTGATGTCTTAAATACTAACAGAGTTGACAAAAACTGATGGAGTTGACAGAAAATGTTGCAGTTGACAAAGGGCCAACTGAAGTTACAAGATTGACAAGACAACACATTTTTTAATTAATATTTAATTTAATACAACAATCCTTCCAATGGTTTGTTTTTCTCCTTTTAGCCATACAGTAAAGGTGATGATACACAGGGCAACTTTTGAGCAATATTGCCGAGCGATGTTGCTTGGGCACTTTTCCCATTGAAAATGGGCAACAAATGTAAATATGGATACTTTAGATATAAATTTGTTGACCATTCTCAATGGGAAAGTGCCCAAGCAACATCACTTGGCAATATTGCTCAAAAAGTTGCCCTGTGTATCATCACCTTAAGTCTCATACTGGGTCTCAAGTACAAGAAGCGTATGTTAGGTTGAGTGTAATGTTAAGCATTAATATGTGCCTCCCTGTATCAGCAACAGAAATCTTTTCCTAATGTGAATCCAAAGGATCAGTAGTCTTTCTTTAAACCACATAAATTAGGTACATTTTATTTGTACCTGACCTGCATGACTTAAGCAGTAGGAAGCTGGCATGTTCGATCTCTATGAAGTTTATTACATCAGGGTTTGCTATTGCTGTGATCTCATGTGAGTGACAGGTTGTAAATAAAAAAAAATAATAAAAAAAAGACATGTACAACTTATTTGTTTATAATAACTGCAATATTCCATATATACAGTGGGTACGGAAAGCATTCAGACCCCCTTAAATTTTTCACTCTTTGTTATATTGCAGCCATTTGCTAAAATCATTTAGGTTCATTTTTTTTCCTCATTAATGTACACACAGCACCCCATATTGACAGAAAAACACAGAATTGTTGACATTTTTGCAGATTTATTAAAAAAGAAAAACTGAAATATCACATGGTCCTAAGTATTCAGACCCTTTGCTGTGACACTCATATATTTAACTCAGGTGCTGTCCATTTCTTCTGATCATCCTTGAGATGGTTCTACACCTTCATTTGAGTCCAGCTGTGTTTAATTATACTGATTGGACTTGATTAGGAAAGCCACACACCTGTCTATATAAGACCCTTTAGCTCACAGTGCATGTCAAAGCAAATGAGAATCATGAGGTCAAAGGAACTGCCTGAAGAGCTCAGAGACAGAATTGTGGCAAGGCACAGATCTGGCCAAGGTTACAAAAACATTTCTGCTGCACTTAAGGTTCCTAAGAGCACAGTGGCCTCCATAATCCTTAAATGGAAGACGTTTGGGATGACCAGAACCCTTCCTAGAGCTGGCCGTCCGGCCAAACTGAGCTATCGGGGGAGAAGAGCCTTGGTGAGAGAGGTAAAGAAGAACCCAAAGATCACTGTGGCTGAGCTCCAGAGATGCAGTCGGGAGATGGGAGAAAGTTGTAGAAAGTCAACCATCACTGCAGCCCTCCACCAGTCGAGGCTTTATGGCAGAGTGGCCCGACGGAAGCCTCTCCTCAGTGCAAGACACATGAAAGCCCGCATGGAGTTTGCTAAAAAACACCTGAAGGACTCCAAGATGGTGAGAAATAAGATTCTCTGCTCTGATGAGACCAATATAGAACTTTTTGGCCTTAATTCTAAGCGGTATGTGTGGAGAAAACCAGGCACTGCTCATCACCTGTCCAATACAGTCCCAACAGTGAAGCATGGTGGTGGCAGCATCATACTGTGGGGGTGTTTTTCAGCTGCAGGGACAGGACGACTGGTTGCAATCGAGGGAAAGATGAATGCGGCCAAGTACAGGGATATCCTGGACGAAAACCTTCTCCAGAGTGCTCAGGACCTCAGACTGGGCCAAAGGTTTACCTTCCAACAAGACAATGACCCTAAGCACACAGCTAAAATAACGAAGGAGTGGCTTCACAACAACTCCGTGACTGTTCTTGAATGGCCCAGCCAGAGCCCTGACTTAAACCCAATTGAGCATCTCTGGAGAGACCTAAAAATGGCTGTCCACCAACGTTTACCATCCAACCTGACAGAACTGGAGAGGATCTGCAAGGAGGAATGGTAGAGGATCCCCAAATCCAGGTGTGAAAAACTTGTTGCATCTTTCCCAAAAAGACTCATGGCTGTATTAGATCAAAAGGGTGCTTCTACTAAATACTGAGCAAAGGGTCTGAATACTTAAGACCATGTGATATTTCAGTTTTTCTTTTTTAATAAATCTGCAAAAATGTCAACAATTCTGTTTTTCTGTCAATATGGGGTGCTGTGTGTACATTAATAAGGGAAAAAAAATTAACTTAAATGATTTTAGCAAATGGCTGCAATATAACAAAGAGTGAAAAATGTAAGGGGGTCTGAATACTTTCCGTACCCACTGTAAATAAAAATCATCCATTTTGATTTCATGGTGACAGTAGATGTAAAGCCAAATGTAAATAAAGTCATGAAACAACATTAGAATAATCCCCCATATGCAAGAAAAAAAAATTATAGCACTATATAAACGGTTTTTGTGAGCATTTGTCAACTCCATCAGCTTACATGTCAACTCCGTCAGACATAAAACCTAACGAAGTTGACAAAACCACATGTAGAGTGGAGCAATTTTGTTTTCTTTCTCAGTAGTAGCTGCCTTAGTAAACATATAAAAAATGCTAATATTTATCCCACAATTATTTAAAGAAACTTTTACACCGGGATGATGGAGTTGACATAATTTCAATAATTTAATAATTATATATAGGCCTACAAATATATACATATATATATATATAAATATAAATTTTAAAAGGTGATTATTATTATTGTCTGTTTTGTAACATAAACATGCTTTATTTTTCATTTGGCATCCCAGATCTCATAAAATCAGTCTAAATCAATCAGTACAATCTCAAAACACATTATAAATTACGGCTGTTCTGCATATGTGTTTTGGAAAATGACATGGGCCTTTCGCTAAAAGAGACGTCTGTCATCATGTTCTCAAGACTAATTATTTAATTTGCTCTGTAGGTGTGTTGACTAATGAAAGACAGCTTATGAATAACAAACAGAAGCATTTATTGTATAAAGCAGGTGCTGGAAGGTATTCAAATTTAAGTGTGAAGAAAATTGTAATGATTTGTATTAGGCTCTTAATAAAAGTAAAATGCAACCAATGTTTTTTCATTATTTATTTGATCATTATCAAAATCTGTGAGTACCTTACATACTGTAATACATTGTGTGTCAATAAAAATATATTATCTTTTTCCCATTATTCGATAACTGTGCCATAACGATTCAACAATCTGTACAACAAAATGCAGTCAGCTACTTCAGTTCCCAGAGAATTAAAAATAGAAGTCAAAGTGAGTTAATGATGGAATTCAGATGAATAGAATGAACACTGCCATCTTCAACAACCATTTTTTCAGCTAACATAAACCCAAAGTAAAAAGTCCTCCGGCTCCTGTCTTAAAACCTGTGCATGTGTGCCTTGACTTGATAAACACAAGCTGACTTCATCTTAAGGTGTCTTTTTCAACTTGTAAAATCACCAGAGCTCGTGACTGACATATACAGTTTTCTTAGTTCTAGAAAACTAAGATTCAGATTTACATCTAAAACAAGAAAAACATCACCATATCAACTCAATTCAATATATATTTTCTGAAATTTTACCTTATACAATTTTGCTCTTCACATACAGTAAATTACTCTTGTTTTAATATTAGATATTAGATATTTAGATTTAATTTAGATATTTTACTGGAAACAAGCACACATTTGACTGTTTTTGGCACTGTGAATGACTACACCTGCAAATCATGTTTGTCCGATCAATACTAAAAGGCCCGTTCACACAAAGAACGATAACTATAAAGATAATTTTAGCATCCACACCAGCAGATGCTATCGTTCTGTTTATTCAGTTTTTTACTGTCGAACGCACAGCCTTACGATGTAAACTTTACTTGACTCGTACGCGTACACAGGCGTTTGACGCATGCGCAGTTTTGAGCAATCTCTCCCCACGAGTTACACTTTCTAACGTCTTTTCACAATTCCTCGTCTATGTAGGCCTCCATTGTCGCTGTAGCTTGCATGCGTTCCGGTCTGTTGTTTATGCAGTTTTTCTTTGACTACCTTGTGAATCGACGCCCCCAGGGCACGGTTGCCACCTTGTGGATAAATTAATTACTGCAAAAAAAAATTAAATGCGCATGTGCGACCTGCTTGTTCAAGTACGCACGATTAAAAAAATCCAGCGGTGCGCCTACAGTATGTGAATACTCCCTTGATGAAGAAATTTGCGTCACGCGGACTGTACGCTGACCCTCACGTATGCATAAAAAGTGAAGTATACTTCGGGCTTAAAGCCCTGGGTATACTTAGTTTTTTACGCGTATGCTAGTGTACGCGCACAGTCAAATGCAACGCCTTGGAAAGTATACTACAATTGACTCATACACAGGCATTCAACACATGCAGAGTTTTGAGCAATCTCCCGCCACGAGTCACAACCCATGTAAACATCTTCGTATTCTTTCATGCTAGAGTTGTACAAATGAGGGTACTTTCTAACCTCTTCGCACAATCTCTCATCTATGTAGGCCTCCATTGTCGCTGTAGCTTGCATGAGTTCCGGTCTGTTCTGTTTATGCAGTTTTTCTTTGACTACCTTGTGAATCGACACCCCCAGGGCACGGTTGCCACCTTGTGGATACAATAATTACCACAAAAAAATTAAATGCGCATGTGCGACCTGCACGTACAAGTATGCACGGTTACAAAATCCAGTGGTGCGCCTACTCTCTTGGTGACAAAGTTTGCGTCACGCGCACTATACGCTGACCCTCATGTACGCATAAAAAAATTTGGGCTTAAGTGCGCACTGCAGTTTTGTCATCTGCCACTATAAATGCTCGAGCTCTTTAGAGCAGGATGAATTCTGATTGGTTGTCGATGTTTTTATCATTCATCAGCTGGGAAAAAATCATTTCAAAAATGCTTTCAACGATGTTGTTTTACTGTGCCGTTATCGTTGTGATGTGTAATCTGCTATTCTTTCATATTTAGAGTTACTTTTAGAACTAAATCTTTATCGTTATAGTTATTGTCCTTTATGGGCCTTTATAGTTTTTAAAGGCCTGTTCACACCATTTCACATTTTTGTGAATGGGCCTTACCTGCATTAATTAATATTTTAAATTGAATATGGTTTTAGATACAGATTTAAATAGTCTACATAGAGTCAGAAACCATGTTTAATCTAGTTTGGATGGAACCCACCACAAAATGTCAAACCCTAACTGATTTTTCACTGAGCAGGAGACTTATCCATACAAAAGAGTTTGAAACAGCACTGCCCCAACACTTTCCCTGTCCTAAAGCTTAAGATAATGTTGCATGCTGGGTTTGTTACACAATAAACATGAACCTAATACAGTTTAAACATTTGGAGGCAATTGCATTAAGCGCTTAAAGACTGCGGTTGTGTTTATAATATGATGTGGCGGTCAGCTAAGCCAGCAAGTAAATGACAACTGTGATGATCGTTTAAAAAAAAAAAAAAAAAAAGATGCTTTTTTAAACCATGTCTTAGATCCAGATCTTCAGGATATGTAGTGTTCATAGGCAATGTTGCTACAAATCTGAAACCAAAATGGAGGTAAACTTTACAAAGACATTAAAATTGAGAAAGTCAGCTTAGATAATGTCAATAGAGTTGTAGGGGAAAAAATAAATGTAATGATCTTCAAAGCATAATGCAGTGTGGATTCATCACAAATACACACATGTGAGTGATCATACTGTGACAAACCCATCTGTGTCCAACATCTGTAAGAGTCTGCAAGAGTTACTATGAGAAAATGGGCACCATAGTAATAAGGTGAGGAGTGCACATGCTTGGTGGAGGATGTGAAGGAAGAATTTTTAAGTATATATGTGTGTGAGTGTAAACAGGAGCAGTAGTTTTGTATATAGTATACAGTGACAGTACAGACAGAATGTATATTGCATTGATTAGTGGTTGAGCCTGTAGTGTCAGTGAAATAGTATCTGCCAGTAAGAATTGGTGGAAGCTCTTAAACTGGTGCCACATAGTTGCCAGGGAATGTTCCAAAAGCTTGGGTCCTTTCAGACGTACCTGACAGGAAGAGAAAATAAATGTCATTTAAGCAAGAAAACAGATGACACAAATTGCTACCGCTTTGTTAACGCACACAAAAAGACTATGTTGATAATTAGCTGCACTGATGATGGAAGTTGCTGTAATGTCAGAATCGGCCAATGGAGGGCAGTACAGGAAAAGTCCACTCTTAAAATCATTAAAAGATACATATTTCAGTTTTGTTACATGATGATTATGAGTACAACTGTGCATTCCACTGTGTTATTATCTGAAATAATTTGTATACGCTACCATTCAAACATTTAAATTCAGATTTTTTTTTTGTTGATAAAAAAAAATCTAAACTTTTATTCAGCAAGGAAGCAATATAAACAAAAGTGACAAAGACATTTATAATGAAACCAGAGATTTCTATTTCAAATAAATGCTGTTATTTTGAACTTTCTATTCATCAAAGAATCCTGAAAAAAATTATCACTATTCCACAATCATGTAAGCAGCACAACAGTTTTCAACATTGATAATAAGAAATGCACCAAATCGCATATTGATGAATGAATGATTTCTGAAGATCATGTGACACTGTATATTTAATCAAATAAATGCAGCTTTGGTGAGCATAAGAGAGTCAGTGACTTTTTTCAAAACATTACAAAATCTTACTGACCCCAAACGTTTGAACTATAGTGTTTGTAATAGGGATGCAAAGGGGAGGAAATTTCCGGAAAATGTATAGAATTATAGAACTTTCCCGGATTTTTGGAAACTTAAAATTTCCCTCCAAATTTCCAGAAACTTTTGCGAAATTTTGGAAAGTTTCTGGAAATTTACTGGAAAATTTCTGCCCCTATGCAATACTGCCCCTTTGCATTACATTGCATTAAGTTTACACATATTTCAGCATTTCTGTCACTTCTGTACAATTATTTGAACATGTTTTTTTTCCCACAGCAGTCTGATAATAATAATAATATTCTATATAATACTATATAATATTCTACTATTGTCTATTTCAGATTAACATGCACCTACAATTCTGTACTACTAAACTAAAATAACATCAATAGTTTTAAATGCTAGAAGTAAATTTAGGCATTGCAAAATTATAATCAATATATAATTGATAATCAAATGTAATTGATCTATAATATATGCCAATAATTGATATGATACAAAGGTATCATTCATCCCTAGAAACTATGATTAGTCTCTTTACCTGTAAAACAGTGCTAGGCAGTTCTTGGCCAGAATAACTGTAAAGTGGAACAGACTTTATAGTGTAAGTAGTTTTCTTAAAGGGCCATTACCTACAAACCAGCCGTCATCACACTTCTCTATGACCTGAACGATGTCTCCTTCTCTCAATTCCAGCTCGTCTTTATTCTGGGGTTTATAGTTGTAAACTGCTTTATACCTGAATGCAAAGACAAAGAGTGAATGAAAAAGAATAACAAATGGTAAAGGGTGAAATCAGTACAATATAGCTGGATTTAATATGGATATTAGGACCCAACATGATGGTGAGAGAATAAAGAGGAAATTTTAATTTTTTACTTAACTCTTCCTTTAATAAATCTAACTAATAAATGTAAATTATATATCTATGTCTGCTTGAATTAGTTCAGTATTAGTGATTATTGTACTCACGGTTGTCGTGAATAACCCATGTTCACAGGAGACTGTGATGTGGAGGGAATCTTAACCTGTGTGTTGGGTTGTGGAGATTGTGTTCTGGTCCCATCCTAAAAATGATTGTTAAAATTTAGTTTGTTTGTTATTTTTCTCCAAATAATGATGCTATATAAGTATTCGTGCTCATTCAGTGCCACATTTTTCCTTGAATATGTGTCCATATTTCACTTTTGCTCTTGACTGTGTGCATAATATGATTTAATGAAAACATATGAGATATACAGTGGGTACGGAAAGTATTCAGACCCCCTTAAATTTTTCACTCTTTGTTATATTGCAGCCATTTGCTAAAATCATTTAAGTTCATTTTTTTTCCCTCATTAATGTACACACAGCACCCCATATTGACAGAAAAACACAGAATTGTTGACATTTTTGCAGATTTATTAAAAAAGAAAAACTGAAATATCACATGGTCCTAAGTATTCAGACCCTTTGCTCAGTATTTAGTAGAAGCTCCCTTTTGATCTAATACAGCCATGAGTCTTTTTGGGAAAGATGCAACACGTTTTTTACACCTGGATTTGGGGATCCTCTGCCATTCCTCCTTGCAGATCCTCTCCAGTTCTGTCAGGTTGGATGGTAAACGTTGGTGGACAGCCATTTTTAGGTCTCTCCA
The DNA here is from genome assembly GCA_003731715.1 of Anabarilius grahami. Classification (NCBI taxonomy): domain Eukaryota; kingdom Metazoa; phylum Chordata; class Actinopteri; order Cypriniformes; family Xenocyprididae; genus Anabarilius; species Anabarilius grahami. The sequence goes on from RJVU01069537.1 coordinate 2,144,287, forward strand.
GAGATGCTCAATTGGGTTTAAGTCAGGGCTCTGGCTGGGCCATTCAAGGACAGTCACAGAGTTGTTGTGAAGCCACTCCTTCGTTATTTTAGCTGTGTGCTTAGGGTCATTGTCTTGTTGGAAAGTAAACCTTCGGCCCAATCTGAGGTCCTGAGCACTCTGGAGAAGGTTTTCGTCCAGGATATCCCTGTACTTGGCCGCATTCATCTTTCCCTCGATTGCAACCAGTCGTCCTGTCCCTGCAGCTGAAAAACACCCCCACAGCATGATGCTGCCACCACCATGCTTCACTGTTGGAACAGTATTGGACAGGTGATGAGCAGTGCCTGGTTTTCTTTACACATACCGCTTAGAATTAAGGCCAAAAAATTCTATCTTGGTCTCATCAGACCAGAGAATCTTGTTTCTCACCATCTTAGCAAAGTCCATGCGGGCTTTCATGTGTCTTGCACTGAGGAGAGGCTTCCGTCGGGCCACTCTGCCATAAAGCCTGACTGGTGGAGGGCTGCAGTGATGGTTGACTTTCTACAACTTTCTCCCATCTCCTGACTGCATCTCTGGAGCTAAGCCACAGTGATCTTTGGGTTCTTCTTTACCTCTCTCACCAAGGCTCTTCTCCCCCGATAGCTCAGTTTGGCCGGACGGCCAGCTCTAGGAAGGGTTCTGGTCATCCCAAACGTCTTCCATTTAAGGATTGTGGAGGCCACTGTGCTCTAAGGAACCTTAAGTGCAGCAGAAATGTTTTTGTAACCATGGCCAGATCTGTGCCTTGCCACAATTCTGTCTCTGAGCTCTTCAGGCAGTTCCTTTGACCTCATGATTCTCATTTGCTCTGACATGCACTGTGAGCTGTAAATTCTTATACAGACAGGTGTGTGGCTTTCCTAATCAAGTCCAATCAGTATGATCAAACACAGCTGGACTCAAATGAAGGTGTAGAACCATCTCAAGGATGATCAGAAGAAATTGACAGCACCTGAGTTAAATGTTGCTGTGTGTACATTAATGAGGGGAAAAAATTAACTTAAATGATTTTAGAAAATGGCTGCAATATAACAAAGAGTGAAAAATTTAAGGGGGTCTGAATACTTTCCGTACCCACTGTACTTTTAAAATTGCTGAAATTAAATAAAACACTAATTTATACAAAAATATTGTACTTTTCAAAACTTTGGGGTCGAAAAGATTTTTAATGTTTTAGAAAGAAGTCTCTTTTGCTCATCAATCCTGCATTTATTTAATTAAAAATACAATAAAAACAGTAATGATGTGAAATAGTTTTGTAATTTAAAATAACTGTTCTCTATTTAAATATATTTTAAAATGTACTTTTTTTCCCCCAACATTTCTTATTGCTGCATCTTGAAAAAAAATCATCTGATTTCAATAATATTACAAATTAGTTAAAAAAATATCAATAAAACTTTCCATCACATACTTTTTTTTCTTCTTAAAATAAGAATTAAGATTATTCAAATATGTATCAGCTTTAATACACTTATCAAAATATCAAAAGCAGTCAAATGTCAAAAGTTTAATGAAAAAAATTTAAACTTTTTTCAATCTGAAAATGTGTAAAAATAAGCTCAAATACCCATCTAATGTCAAAAAACTTTACATAAACAAAGTATGCAACATTATCTTAAGCTTTAGGACAGGGAAAGTGTTGGGGCAGTGCTGTTTCAAACTCTTTTGTATGGATAAGTCTCATGTGCAGTGAAAAATCAGTTAGGGATTGATATTTTAGGTGGGTTCCATCCAAACTAGATTAAACATGGTTTCTGACTCAATATAAACTATTTAATCATAAAAATATATATATAAATAAGATTTTTTTCACAAAATCTGTAATTTCCTGTCGCTGTTTGGATGTAGTAAAAATGTAGCAGAAAACATCTGGGACATGTTTGCATTTTCTTCTGTCACTGGCCATAATTCTAATCTTGAAATCAGGATTAGGCATAAAATAATGTCATATGTGTGAAAATTGGTACAACAAACAGTTGTAACCTGGCTCAGATGAAGACAGAAATCATGTTTTTGTGATTAAGGGATAATACAAGACTTCTTCACCTTACAAATTGTTGTCAATGCAAAAATGCAATGAAAAGCACATCATATTTTGTGAGAAAGTGTGACATTCTTGAGAAAACCAGGCACTATTTTTGCACCCCAAAATGAATAAGAAACAAGTATTTTAAATAATCATGATTTCATTCAGCAAATAAGATGCAGGGCGGTGTTATCAATGTTGAAAAGTTGTGCTGCTTAAAGGTGATTTCTGAGAAACACTGTTGAAAATTTAAATCAACACCCAAACAAATATTTTTGTGACTATTTGCTACTGTAAATGTCTGCTCTGTGTGTGCTGAAAAAAATATATTGTGTTTGTACATAGTCCTGGCTGTGTAAATACAAATAAAAACAAAGTGGCTCAGACCGATCAGACCGAGCACTAAAAAACTCTTGTAGCCAATCAGCTATAGGGGGCGTGTTTATTATTTTGGGGTGGAGAAATGAAGGGAGGGGTGTGTTTGTTTTGAGTAGGGGTGTGTTTGTTTTGGGTGTCAAATATCAACAGAGTTTCTCAGAAATCGCTTCCTGCGCCTTTAATATTTTTTATGGAAACTGCAATAAAAAAATTCAGGATTCTTTGGTATAACATTAAAAATGTCTTTACTGACACTTTTGATCAATTTAATGCATACTTGCTGAATAAAATATACATTTCTTAAACAACTATTATTGACCCCAAAACTTTTGAACATTAGTGTACCAATGCATTGTACATTGACCACATTATTTGCCACAATACAAAATATTAACAAAAAAAAAAAAATCATCAGCTTAAAGGATTAGTTCACTTCAGAATTAAAATTTCCTGATAATTTACTCACTCCCATGTCATCCAAGATCATGTCTTTCTTTCTTCAGTCAAAAAGAAATTAAGGTTTCTGAGGAAAACATTCCAGGATTTTTCTCCATATAGTGGACTTCAACAGTTACCAATGGGTTCAAGGTCCAAATTGCAGTTTCAGTGCAGCTTCAAAGTGCTCTACACGATCCGAGCCGAGGAATAAGGGTCTTGTCTATCTTAACAATCTGTCATTTTCTAAAAAAAATTTAAAATAAAAATGTATATACTTTTTTACCACAAATGCTCCTCTTGCATGGCTCTATGATGCACTTCGCATTACGTAATCATGTTGGAAAGGTCACGCGTGATGTAGGCGGAAGTACCAATCCAGTGTCTACAAAGGGAACATGCACAGACTATGTCAAACGCCCTTTACAAAAAAAGGTAAAACAACAATGTCCGACGATTTTGAAGTTGGAGGGGAAAATAAGATGGAGTTTTCGCCCTACCGCGGTATATCCACCTACATCACGCATGACCTTTCCAACATGATTACGTAATGCGTGGCACATCGCAGAGCAGTGCAAGACGAGCATTTGTGGTTAAAAAGTATATACATTTTTATTTTTTTAGAAAATGACTCATCGTTTAGCTAGACAAGACCCTTATTCCTCGGCTGGGATCGTGTAGAGCCCTTTGAAGCTGCAATTTGGACCTTCAACTTGTTGTACCCCAGTGAAGTCCACTATATGGAGAAAAATCCTGGAACGTTTTCCTCAAAAACCATAATTTCTTTTCGACTGAAGAAAGAAAGACATGAACATCTTCAATGTCATGTGGGTGAGTAAATTACCAGAAAATATTAATTCTGAAGTGAACTAATACTTTAATAGGCCCTAGCCGATACACTACAAGTTCATACATGTAAAAAAATATGTAGTGTTGCTTCTCTGCACAAACCTGTGTGATGTACGGAGGGTGCGAGCTGGTGTGCGCTGGCAGTCCCGGGCCCTGTGGAGATGTCAGTACATGATTGGAAGTTGACGCAGGTGATCTGGTGTCCTTTTCCAGTGGGTTGTGAGAGTGCAGCAATCCAGTCCAGTTGTTCGTGGGTGGGGTGGATGAAGTGTGGCCAGGCGAGAACAAAAAGTGGTTTGATGGTTTTGGAGAGGTGGGCTGTGCAAGTGACAGTGGGGAGCGTGATTGGCTGGAGTGATTGTGAGGTGAAAGCTGGGGTTCAGGGGAGCGTGACAAGGGAGACAGTGGGGAGTGCTGTGGCCGGCCGGGACTGAGGGGCTCTGGGGTAGGAGTGGGAGAAGATGGAAAGTCATCACTGCTTTTAGTGCGGGGCATTTTGTTGACCTGGACGTAGTTGATGGGGAAGATTCCACTTCGGGTGGTGCCAGCGATACGACCCTCCAGCCAGTGATCATCAACACGCCTGATGATTGAGATCACCTCGCCCTGAGACAGAGACCACAAACAGAACAAGAGAGAAGAAAGTTGTTGAAGATGTGTAAAATATCATTGCTTACTACACGGTTCTTTGGAATACTTGACTCTGATTGGTCAATCGCAGCATTCTGTGGTTGGATATTTGTGTATAATGGTGAAACTGTATAATTTACTATAATTGACTATAATTGTTCCAAGCAACCATTTTCTCTACATAGCTGTGCTAGTTAGGGCTGAAAGTCGATCACAAAAAGACTTGATTTACATGTCTGAACATGACATGATTAAGATTCATTACCCTAATTACTAAACTTAAGCCTTAAAGCAGTGGTTCTCAGACTTTTTGACTCCAAGGCTCCACATTGTCCACAGTAATATTCAAAGGTTCCATGACATGAGCTGTTCATGATTTACTGGAAAATGCTTTAAATACTTATATTTTATAAATGTTTTTATATATATTAGGCTAATAATTAGGCTATTTCCTATATTTATGTTTTTCAAGACAGTGGAATCCTGGTTCTTCAAAGAAAAAAAAAATGGTTGAGGGGGTTAATTAAAGAAAGAAAAATTTTTTTTTTTGTTTTTTTGTCTCATTTTGTTATCTTGAGGTCACCTTGGAAAGTTGTCGAGACCCCTAGTGGGCGCCAGACCACTGTTTAAAGAGGACCTATAATGCCCCTTTTTACAAGATGTAATATAAGTCTCTGGTGTTCCCAGAATGTGTCTGTGAAGTTTCAGCTCAAAATACCTGACAGATCATTTATTATAGCTTGTCAAATTTGGCCCTATTTGGGTGTGAGCAAAAACATGCCGTTTTTGTGTGGGTCCCTTAAAAATACAAATGAGCTGCTGCTCCCGGCCCGCTTTCCAGAAGAAGGTGGAGCTTTAACAGATCATGCTTTGGTGCTCAACAACAACAAAGCTGGAGAATCTCACGCAGCCAAAATGACGATTGTCAGTAAAGGTGTTCAGCCTTACATTGTTCAAACCAGAGTCGGACACTGATGGAGAGACTCAGGAAGAAGTTACAACTTTTAGAATGCAACTGGACGTTTCTGATTGGTTAGTGGATAAATTTATGTATTTGCTGTGGAGTTGATTAAAACTAATCGACTAGCATGTGCCGTCATGTTAATCTTTTGTGCAAATCCAGCGTTGTATTGACCCTCGTTTGTGAAGCAGTCCGGGTAAAATGACGGCATGGCTACAACAACTCTTCCTCTTCTCGAAAGCAGCCCAACATGGCCTCACCCCCTTTGTTGCGTGTTCCCGGGGGCAGGGTTTATGTACATTTTAGGGTTTGTGATGTCACCAACTCGGGAAGAAGCTCACTGTAGTCCCTACCAGCTGTTTGTTGTAGTCCTTAAAAAATGTCTTTAAAAGAAAGTATCTCCCTTTGCATTGAACTTTGAGTGTCGTATCTTTGCAGATGTTTATGCTCAAACAGCAACATTACACACTAACTAAAGTTAAAAAAAGTGAAATCAAAATCAAGGACCCCTTTAAGAACCACTGCATTAAAGGGATAGCTCACTGTAATGAAAATTGTCACTCATTCACTCACCCTCATGTCTCCAAACCTGTACGGGCAGGGCAAACTATTCCTTTAGGGATTTTGATTCAATACAGTGATTCAAGTTATAGTTGATTCAAATACAGATTTGTTTTACAACTGAAACACTATAAGAGCACTAAAAGGATGGCAGCTACACAATTATTATTACTTGACTGATCAACGCAACTTGTGAAATAAGAGGTAAGTGAGTTTCCACAGCTCACTTAAGAATCGAGAAATTAGTCTGGAGATAAATATTCTATGATAATGAACTATACAGAATAAATTAGTTGTAGTGTATGGTACAGTGTTTGATATTTATGGCACCTTTCTAAAGGACAGTTCCACAGGCAGGTCAGCATTGAAGTTGAACAGGGCTACGGCCTCTCCATACTCTAACACCTGGATGGTGGGAGACTTTATTGGAGTGGGCTTCTCCGTTGGAGGAATGATCTGGAAAGAAAAGATAGGAAGGGATAATAATGACAAAAGAAGACAACGAGCAGTGCTTTATTTGCATACACTGGACATTTGACTGCACTGACACTATTGGTTTTAATAGAAATTAAACTTGAACTGAATTGAGCTGGATGATGACATCACTGATTTCTACAGAGCTGCTTTATAGCTGAATTGAACTCATTTCATAAGTGAGGAACTTTACACATTATTGAACTAAACTGACATCAGCTGAATAATGCCATTGTCTTTTTTGAACTGCTTTAAATCATTAAAATTGTTATTTTTTCAAATAGCTGCTTTGAAACAATCTGCACTGTATTAAGCATAAATAAAGGTGACTTGACATACCTCCACATAGCTGGTGGGAAAGATTCCCACTCTCCCATGATGCTCTCCTTCATACCAGTTGGCATCCACCTGCCGGTGTATGTACACAACATCACCTTTTTGTATTGTCAGCTCCCTATGGATGAGAGGTCAAAGATAATAATAATGGATTAGGGTTTGTAATTATAAATGTGCAAAAACATTAAATGAATAATACTGAATAACAAATCAGAGAACATTTTATTTTAATTACATTTTTATTGTATTTTTTATTTTATTTTATTTTAATCTGTGTTGTGTCTTTTGTTTCTACTTACTTTGGTGACTGTGCTTGGAAATTAAATTTGGCTCGGGCTGCTTTCATCTGTGTAGAAAAAACATGCTTTCTTTCTCCAAGTCTGTGTCAAATATGTACTTTCCATCTAAACTTCAAGGAAAAAGATCAAATAATACCGTACCTTCCTTTCTTCTTTCTTAGGTGGGAAATCCATGTCTGAAGTTGTGCGACCTGTAGAGGGAAGATAAGACCAGATATCAGCCCATAATATACCAAAATCTAAAGCATATTTGTGTCTATTATCCATGTTTGTTTGCAAATATTGGTTGCTTCTTCAACTTTAAGCACTTTTACGTCTCAGGGTGAAGAATGTAGTGATCATGTGAAGCATCTCTAATGATCTTGTCTGCTGCAAATAAACGGATTACACACCGTAAACTATTGCTTCTGTGCACACGGGCTGTTAAACCTCTTTTTGTAGCAGGATACTTTACTGTCATACTTAGCTGTGTAATCCAAACCTTAGTGAAGGTTTTATGAGGAAAAGAGGGGTTTTATAGGCCGTCTTTGATCAGTAAATCTCCTTTGTCAGTGGATGTTGATCTAGAATAATCTGGAATTTCTCGTCATTTGTTGTTAAAGGCCATTCTTTTCATGAATATTTCAAAACATGTAAAGTTCACTGACCAAGATTGCTGACCAAGTATTTGAAGGTTGAGCAGCAAGCTCATTGGCTGCTGATACAGCAGGAATCAATTAGCTGTGCCCTATAGAGAACGATGTGATTGCAAGCGGATAGAGTTAAAGGATTAGTTCACTTTCAAATGAAAATTAGCCCAAGCTTTACCAATCCTCAAGCCATCCTAGGTTTATTTGACTTTCTTCTTTCTGATGAACACAATCTGAGATATTTGAATAAATATCCCAATGCATCCGAACTTTATAATGGCAGTGAACAGGGGTCATAAGCATGAGCTGAAGAAAGTGCTTCCATCCACATCCATCCATCATAAACGTGTACTCCACACGGCTCCAGGGGGTTAATAAAGGCCTTCTGAAGTGAAGCGATGTGTTTGTGTAAAATATTTTCCATATTTAACAAGTTATGAAGTAAAATATCTAGCTTCCGCCAGACCGCCTTCCCTTATTCAAGTTAAGAATAAAGTGTAAACTGGCATTGCGTCAGTTACACTTTTTCCGTAAGTTAAATAGGGAAGGCATAGACGTAGCATAAGCTTTTTGAAATGCAAGAGTTTTACACTTTCTTTGTACGTTGAATACAGAAGGCAGTCTGGCGGAAGCTAGATATTTTACTTCATAACTTATTAAATGTGGATTTTTTTTTTTACACAAACGCATCGCTTCGCTTCAGAAGGCCTTTATTAACCCACCGGAGCCATGTTGAGTAAACATTTATGGTGGATGGATGTGGATGAAAGCACTTTCTTCAGCTCATACTCCTGACCCCTGTTCACTGCCATTATAAAGCTTGGATGCGTCAGGATATTTATTAAAATATCTCAGATTGTGTTCATCAGAAAGATAAAAGTCATATACACCTAGGAAGGCTTGAGGGTGAGTAAATCTTGGGGTAATTTTCATTTGAAAGTGAACTAATCCTTTAAGGACCTATCAGCTTGAGCAATCTAGAGTTTCATGACAGAACCTAGTATTTCACAATATTACTGTTTTAATGTATTTAATGTATAGGTTTCAGAAGGGTGCTCGCGAACGCCCTCTTTGCGGCCGATATGTGCCCTCAATGAGCACTTTTGCCAAGTCCGCACTGAGACGAGCTCCACAGCAGACTTCTACCCAACAGTCAAAGAGGCATTAGATCATGAGGGCTTAGGGCTCCATTTGGGACAGGGCCTTTGAAGATTTAATCCATATTAACTTGTGTCGAATCATTAAAAATGTTTTGCTCAAGACCGTTTAAATGGGCCTCCAGCTCTGCACACATTAATGTGTTTAGAGTGACAGACTCTTTGTCCATTAATCTCCAGGAAAAACAACTGGAAAAATCTAATCTGCAATCAAGACCTCCATCCTGCTCCTTGTTACACACATCCTGTCCTGATGAATTCTGATTGACTTTGTTTTTCTCATTTCACAGAAAAGCATTTACTTTGTATTAATTGTGCAAAGAAACCTTGGGGAAGGAGAGAAGAGGAGAAGTTTGGCAAGAAGTACAAGGAAATAGGAAAGAGAGGACAGGAGGGGATAGGAAGATGACTGTATCTTACCATCAGCATGCATAAAGCTAGCTGTTGTGCCCTGCTTTACAGCAGAGCAGGGGATTATGGGATAGCTGGAAAAGAAAAACAAAATTATCATATAATCCCATATAAATGAAGAACACTGAAGTCAAAAACACAGTGAGGTGTTCTAATACACTGACATAATTACTTAAAAAGAATTATTAGTTATTAGTAAGGAAGAAAAAGATTTCTTTCATGTGTCAGATGTTTCTCCTAGACAGCATAGATTAAATGGAGATCGATCTGGTTTTTCTCCAAAGAAAAAAATAATAATTTCAGATGTGTCTTCAGATGAAATCTAAACATAGTGCTCAAATTTGCCATGCAAGGCACCAAAATCTTCAAAAGTACTCAAACATTTGTCATCAAAAACTTCCATGACCAAACAATTTAAGCTATTCACATTCATTTTTCAGCTCTATATTCAACCATTTCATATTTATTTCTATTTTAAATAAATAAATAAATGAATGAAGACAACATTGACACACAAATGAACAACACAGATCTCAGTCTCCTGAGCTTTAAGCAATAAAACTTCCTCTGAGTTACATGGGAGACTCAAGGAAGACAGGAAGAATTCCATAAAACACAACAGATGGTCTGTCTCAGCTATGAGGATCCAGTTTGAATAATGGGAATATTTATGAATATGTGACAAACCTAGCTAATGGTGTTTCTGCGGCTCTAAACATTTTAAAAATATAATACTGTGCAAGATAATATTGTATATATAAAACATCTCTTGAATTAAGTTTTTTTTTTTATCCCATTTATCCCAAATAGTTTTTCCTCGTTTTAAACATAAACATCATAATTTTACTCAAGTAAATGTGCCTTTTTAACAATATTTATACATATTACTGATTTTTTTCTTTTTCTTGTGGGGATGAATGTTTGACAATGTATTGTATAATATGTGTTATATCAAAAATGATGTTGATATAATGGCAGCTTATTCTTTAACGCAACAACCAGTTAACAAGTTTTCAGCCCCAGGGTTATTAATCGTTCCAGAAAGAGGAAAGCTGTAAAACTGTCCTCACTCTGTATCATTTTTGTAGCAGCAGGGGCATTTATGGCATTTTGAAGGTAGGGAGGTAGTCAGCAGGGGGCTGAAGGGGGCAGAAAACATCAACATGCCACAGAAAAACAGAGAGAGAACTCAAGAATGTGTCAGATCCAGTGAGATACGGGCCCCTGGTGAGTAAATACTGAAGCTAAAGGTGTCAGAATGGGCATGAACATCTGAAGTACTGGCCTGGAAGGACCAAACTTTGCCTTTTATAGCTCTGCTGTGTCAAAGCACATAGAGAGGGGGATGACAGCTTGTGGAGCAGCGATGCAGCAGAACAACTGTGGAGACACAGACATCTAAACTGTGTCTAATACAGTATAAGTACCAATACTGTACCACTTTATTAACAGTATGAACAAGGTCAAGCATGTGAGTAAAGACTGAGACATCCTCAATTTGATCACACACACACTTAGACACTCTCACAAACACATGCACAGGCACACAAAGAGCTCAGCATGGGGTCGGGTATGTGGGCCGCCGGCCAAAGAGTCAACAATTAACCAATCAGATGAGGAGACAGGCAGGGCATGTCATATGACCTTAATAAGAGACTGAAAACAACAGAGAATCTACAGCATGTGTCACAGTGTATTATCATTAATCAGATTGATGCATTATCAGAAATTATTCCCACAGAACAGTACAAAGACGAAAAACACTGATGGATTTTTGTACTTCTGGCCTTGTCGAAAGATTAAACTATTTCATCCCACCTGTTCACCTATAGAGGACTTTAATATTGTAATGTAATGGTACATATAAGATACATATATAAAACTCACTACAATTACTAAGGCTGACCCTATCCTAAGATTGCATTTGTATTAAAAACAATAAAAAAAAAAAAGTTAATTTCTGAGGTTTTGTTATGTTTGGCTGACTTTTAGGAACAGATTTTCCCCAAAGTATTATTAAGTAAACTCAGAGACGTACCTGTTTTCTTGTCTTTTCTCCTCTGTTCTTGTGGCTGCTGTGTTGGCTTTAGCTCCCTGAAAACAGAAATCACAATTTCATTCACCTAACACATATGAACTCTCCCAAAGACACAGTTCAACAGGAGCATTTGGGAGTAGCTCGAAAGCAATCTCAAGAGGCGGTGACCATTCCTGCACAGAGAGCTGCACTGCTCCCCTGGGTCCTATACTCCATCTATTTAGCATTGCATTGTAAAACTGAATGAGATGAAACTGGTGATGTAGTCAGCTAAGATTTCCACAGTTTGTAATTCACAAGCACATGGGGAGCCATAAAGCCTTGAACAGTGTTGGGGGTAACACATTACAAGTAACTTGAGTTACGTAATCAGATTACTTTTTTCAAGTAACTAGTATATCTAAATATCTAAGTCACTTTTTCAAATAAGTAACGCAAGTTACTTTTTCACATTTATTGACTGACAGCTCTCCTGTCCCCATGTTGAGAGAAATAAAGTGTTGTGTGCACTGTGTTTAAACATGATGGTTATTGTAGTTTTAGACTAAATGTGAACATGCATTTACTCATCTTAAATCAATCCTGTAATAATTAACTATATTAAATTACACAAATATACTTTATGTATTTAATCTCACTTTATTAACCAGTGTCTTTGCTGCTGACCTTCAATGATCTAATTCAACAATTCTAATAAGCAAAAATGACTTAAGATTAGATTTAGAAATAAGAGAGTTGAACTTCCTTATGCTGTATCCTATTCATCTTTAATCCAGAATGGCAGCACAGCTGAAAGGTTTGTCAGAGTTGCGCCCTCTGGGCGTAAATATGCATTTCCTTGAGCCTGAGGCTTACTCATTTCACTTTCAGTGTAAAAGGGCCTTAACATTTGCCAAAACTAGACTTTAAAAAAAAACAAAAAAAAAACAAGCAAGCCAAGCCCAGGTGAGAAAAAGTAATGCAAAAGTAATGCATTACTTTTAAAGGTAACTTTCCCCAACACTGGCCTTGAACAATTAAAGGTCTAGTATTCGTTGAGCCAAAAGCTAATTTTAGATTGAAGGAATTGTTTAAATTTAAGTGAATAGCAATTTAAATATATAAATGCAGGTGGATTTTGGCAGTGGCGTGTAATGCAGTCACTCTTACTAGCCAATTGTAGTCTTGTAGTGTTGTCAAAAATATAGATTTTTCAATACATATCGATACTGAAATATAACTTAATAATAATTTCCAATACTCATTTTTCGCAGAATAGATACACAATACCAGCTGTGCTTTCTCGCTCTCTCATCTCTCTGACAGTGAGTTGACACACAAACCCTCCCCTCACTCACTCTTTTCATTTTTCTCCGGATGAATATTGTTTGTGTTACAGGGCTTGAATTTCGGTGTGGGATTACTCGTATTGCACATAATTTTACTCATTTCATGTAAAAACATTCAGTTATATTTTAAGCGAACGTAAACAGTTGAGAAAGAAAATGCATGTGTAACAGTATAATGGATCTGTGCGTCAGGTTTAAAGTGCAATTATGAGATAAAATGTAAATATCTATTAGGCAGTTTTTCCTCATTTTATCAATGTCAAAATTGTGGCCAGTAAAAATTTATATAATATAATAATATATATATATATAAAACAAGACAAATATTTGTCTTTTTTAGGTCTTTTAATTTATTTTTACTTTATTTATATGTGTTTGGAGAGAAATGAAGGACAGGTGATGACAGAATTAATATTTTTGTGTGAACTGCCTCTTTAAGAATCACAGAAAGAGAGACATGGCAAGGAAAGGCTCAAATAAACACGCCTGGGATTTAAAGAGCAGACATTGTGCAGGCTGGCGTGATTCAAACTCAAGATCACCAGTGGGCGGCTGCAGACTTTGGCTGTTCAGCATGACAGGAAGTGACAGAGAGCATCAGCATGCACAGCTGTCAGATTAGGGCCTACATCCAGCGACCTGAAGCACACTGGCAGGAAGGTAACAGCAGTGGCCAGAAATGGAGAAAAAGCCTTTGACTTTTTTTGGCACAACAAGTATGAGATTAAGACTAATACCTTGTCTGAAGGGTGAAGAATTTTAAAGAAATCAATGAGGTCATAATGGATGACTAAAGTCTGGCTAGAAGTCCAAAAGATTTAAAAACCATTTAGAAAGATTGATACAGTATGCTAAATACAACTCCTCAAATTATCACTATGTCTTATCTAACTGCAGTGTCTCTGTTTTTCTTTGACGCTCACTCTCTAAAACTTTGAGAAAAGTATTTTAGTTTTGAAATGAACAGGCCAAATA
>RJVU01069537.1:2157990-2179917 GCA_003731715.1 Anabarilius grahami
TAATTTATTCCTGTGATGCAAAGCTGAATTTTCAGCATCATTACTCCAGTCTTCAGTGTCACATGATCCTTCAGAAATCATTCTAATTTGCTGATCTGCTGCTCAGGAAACATTTAATGTGTACAATTGTACAAAATATTTGTGTACAATATTTTTTTTCAGGATTATTTGATGAATAGAAAGTTCAAAAGAACAGTGTTTATCTGAAATCTAATCTTTTGTAACATTATAAATGTCTTTACTGCCACTTTTGATTGATTTAATGCATCCTTGCTGAATAAAAGTATTAATTTCTTTAAAAAAAATAAAAATAAAAATTCTTACTGACCCCAAACTTTTGAACGGTAGTGTATAATGCTACAGAAGCTTTGTATTTCAGATAAATACTGTTCTTTTGAACTTTCTATTCATCAAGGAATCCTGAAAAAAAAAGTACACAACTGTTTTCAACATTGAATATAATCATAAATGTTTATTGAGCAGCAAATCAGCATATTAGAATGATTTCTGAAGGATCATGTGACACTGAAGACTGGAGTAATGATGCTGAAAATTCAGCTTTGCATCACAGGAATAAATTACTTTGTCAAATATATTTAAATAGTACACAGTTATTTTAAATTGTAATAATATTTCCCAATATTACTGTTTTTTACTGTATTTTTAATTAAATAAATGTAGCCTTGGTGAGCAGACGAAACTTCTTTTAAAAACATTAAAAATCTTAGTGGTTCCAAATTTTTGGACTGTACTGTATATATATACACACTCTTATGTATGCAAATAGTGAGTGGAATCTGTAGAAGGGAGGGTCAGTACCTCACCCCTGCCTCGCCGCTGCTGCTGCTTCTGTGACAGTTTCCTCTCCAGACCACGAATGTCTGAGTCCAGCTCCGCCTCAAAGCGGTTCAGCTCCGACACCAGTGTCGCCTAGACAACAGCATGACAACATGCATGCTATGAATTTTTATGTAAAACTATTGGTGTGGTCACACAAATCTAAATGTAATCTGGGACTTCATGCGATTTCATGTTAATGGAACTTTAACAGTGTAAAAATCACAAGGTATTTGGAAATTCCAAAAACACAGCATAATAAATGGCGATAGAGTGCTTTTCCAGTATTTGCAGAAAAGAATGTCAGAAAATAAATAGCCTTCATTTATTCGGATTATGCTAATAACACAAGAATATTCCAACAGCATGAAATATCTTCTTCAAAATAAAGACCAGATCATAGACCTTTAATCTGAAAATGATATGCATGTAAACATTGTATATTGTAACAAATGTACCTTTAAAAATGACCTTATTAACAGTATTACATTTACGTAAAATAAAAAAATCTATAGTTGTGATTCGCTATTAATATAATAATAGAATACAGATTGTCAGAAAGCGAGATATGTTCAGACACTCACCTCTATGGATGGAGATTGGGATTGAGGTTTCACCGGGATGTGATATAAAGGCAGCTGTGACTCAGACCTCAGAGACTAAAAACAAATCAAATACCAACTGAGACTACAACATCATACAATATAATTAAAACACATTTAGGCACATTTACTTGTTACCTAAAGAGCAGAATTTAATGGCAGCTAACAACCTTACTGAAGCCAAGTCAGACATCCAGAACACCGTAAGACATGATAAGCGATGTCATCTTTCAAATATGTTAACAAAGCAAAGCTGTCTTTAGTAGATGAGATCATGAGATGATAGCTGTCACATTAAGGCAAATGAGGGAAAATAGAATGAAAAGAAGAAACAGCACTTGACAACCTGAAAACCATGGTGCTTTTAAATCACACAAGCGGTTAACAGGTTTAATACGAATCACAAGACAGCCCTCCTTCACACAGCTCCACAACTGGAGATGAAACAATAGATTCTTTTATTCTCTTATTCACACAGAGCCAGACATAAAGTCAGTCATAAACAATCAGGAGTCCTGACAAACATCTTAATCTGAGAATTTTCAGAGAATTTATGTTAACTAATAATCTAAATTCTCTCATGGCCCCTGAATGACATTACTTTATAGGCCTCTGTGATGAAAATCTGATTCATAATTACTGATGCAGTGTTTCGAATATATTTTTTTTTTTACTTTGCAGAAAACACAAACATTCAGTACAACTACAGAATATTGGACATCATACTTTAGATTTTTCTTACCATCATGTATCATTGTCATGTTAATAGTGAAACTATTTGGACATTCCTAATAAAACTTGAACAACTTCTAAGCAGAATCTGTTGTCGGGCAACCTTTTTTTGAGCGTCGGACAACCTCGTCTATTGTCATACACAAGCTTTTCTCATTGATAACATACAGGTACATCTCAATAAATTAGAATGTCGTGGAAAAGTTCATTTATTTCAGTAATTCAACTCAAATTGTGGAACTCGTGTATTAAATAAATTCAATGCACACAGACTGAAGTACTTTAAGTCTTTGGTTCTTTTAATTGTGATGATTTTGTCTCACATTTAACAAAAACCTACCAATTCACTATCTCAATAAATTAGAATAATGGATATAATAAGGATATTTTAAACAGAAATGTCAGGCTTCTGAAAAGTATGTTAATTTCTATGCACTCAATACTTGGTTGGGCCTAAATTTGCATGAATTACTGCATCAATGCGGTGTGGCATGGAGGCAATCAGCCTGTGGCACTGATCAGGTGTAATGGAAGCCCATGTTGCTTTGATAGCGGCCTTCAGGTCATCTACATTGTTGGCTCTGGTGTCTCTCATCTTCCTCTTGACAATACTCCATAGATTCTATATGGGGTTCAGGTCAAGCGAGTTTGCTGGCCAATCAAGCACTGTAACACCATGGTCATTGAACCAGCTTTTGGTACCTTTGGCAATGTGGGCAGGTGCCAAATCCTGCTGGAAAATGAAATCAGCATCTCCATAAAGCTTGTCAGCAGAAGGAAGCATGAAGTGCTCTAAAATTTCCTGGAAGATGGCTGCGTTGACTGTGGACTTCAGAAAACACAGTGGACCAACACCAGCAGATGACATGGCAGCCCAAATCATCACTGACTGTGGAAACTTCACACTGGACTTCAAGCAACATGGTTTCTGTGCCTCTCCACTCTTCCTCCAGACTCTGGGACCTTGATTTCCAAATGAAATGCAAAATTTACTTTCATCTGAAAAGATGACTTTGGACCACTGAGCAACAGTCCAGTTCTTTTTCTCCTTAGCCCAGGTAAGACGCTTCTGACGTCTTTGGTTCAGAAGTGGCTTGGTACGTGGAATGTGACAGTTGTAGCCCATTTCCTAAAGAGGTCTATGTGCGGTGGCTCTTGATGCACTGACTACGGCTTCAGTCCACTCCTTTTGAAGCTCTCCTAAGTTCTTAAATCGGCTTCGTCTGACAATCTTCTCAAGCCTGCGGTCATTCCTTTCACTTGTACACCTTTTCCTACCACACTTTTTCCTTTCAGTCAACTTTCCATGAATATGCTTTGGCACAGCACTCTGCGAACAGCCAACTCTTTCAGCAATGACCCTCTGTGGCTTACCCTCATTGAAGAGGGTGTTGATGATCGTCTTCAGGACAACTGTCAAGTCAGCAGACTTCCCCATGACTGTTGTTGGGATTACTGACCTAAACCCAGTATTTATACCCTGAGAATGGTAATTTAATAGAACTTGAAATTAAATATTCTAATAATTTGAGCAGCAAGCTGTAATTATCAAAATGAAAACAAAAAAGTCTGAAACTATTTTACTTTATGTCTAATAAATCTACAATATATTTAAGTTTTACTTTTTGAATTACAGAAAAAAAATAACTTTTTCATGATATTCTCATTTATTGAGATGCACCTGTATAGTAAATAACATTACAGAAATGTATTATCCAACACTGTCAGAAAAAATTGCAAGAATTTTCTTTTAGGCGTAGTCTTAAAGGGACAACTTTGTACTCTATCTACCCCTAAAAGGTGCATAGATTATTTGCACCTTAGAGTAGTAATGTTTACTTTCAAAGGGTAACGTACTTCAATGATCCTATGAACCTTCTGTGAACCTTATATGGGTAGGTAAAGATACAAAGACATCCCTTTAAGGATACTGCCCCATGACAAACTGTTGTACCGCTAAAGGTGATTATTTTATTTTATTTTTTATTTTTTTTGAGTTAACTAAAGTAATTAAAACTTAAGTCTGCACATACATCTGTTTCACTTCTTTTCACTAAAAAAGGTTTGTTGTTAAACAAACAAACAAAAAATCACTGTTTTCTGCAGAACTGCTTTATAGATAAAATGAACTAATTTAATAATTGATGATCTTTAAAACAGAACTGAATCAACACTGAACTGACTTCAGCTGAACAATGGCACTATTTTGTTGTACAGCAGAAATGAACTGTTCGCATCATGAATCATTTTCCTGTAATGACTTTAAAGCTGTTTTATAACAATCTGTACTGTATAAAGCGCTATATAAATACAGATGACTTGACTTGTTTACATTTATTGTGTGTTTACGCATTTTGAGGAATATACACAAATCCATATTATCTATACATGAAATGTCCAATAAATTGTCAACTTTAATTGCTGATTCTTAAGGATTTAAATGTAGTATTATTTTAAATGTAGTAATAGGGCAAATGATCATGTACAATATATTCATTATCAGCCAATACTGATAAATTAAAAATGTCTAACATCAGCCCATAACTGATATTGTAGCAATATATTATGCATATCTAATTAGTTAGTAAAGCTTATTTATCATCATTTCTTCTAATTTCATTTTGTATGTTCTTAGAGCCTGAGCTTGACTGGAGAGAATGTAGCAAAATAGGTATATTTTATATGAAAACTTTATCCTTATTTCAGCCAGACAGAAGCATAAATTATGCTACAATTACTGTATGTTTTTTTACAGTTATTTGTGTATTTTTGCATTCTTTGCATAATTACACAAATGGAATCTTACCTTATGCATTCTTTGATGTATTTAGATTTTATTAATCTCATATTGAATAAAAGTGTGAAACATCTATAAGCTCATTTAGCCCCTTTCACACATACAGTCTATACTGATAAAGTACCGGTAAGTTACCATTAGAGATCATGTGTTAACATGACCTTTTCAAAAATACCAGTAAATCAGATCTGGCAATTTTCCAGTATGAGAAGTTATAACATTACCAGCAAATTACCGGTATCATGCTGTGTATGAACAAAGAATGAAGATTACGGGTATGAGCATGTACAAGGTCAGAATGCGATGATGTAAGAAGTTTGCTTTGGACAAATCGTAAAGCTCTGTCAAAACTGTTTACCATAAGTTCCACTGCTTTTAATTGTTTATCTATGTAGACATGCGCTAAATGGACATCTGACCATTGTGTTGCGTCTCGCGCTCAAGACCCTGCCTTCTTTTTCATTTATCAGCGCTGTGGCACTGCAGTTACTACTGCGTACTATAGTGATTGCGCTACAAAAATAATTATTATGTGTCATGTGGTTTTAAGCAAAACTGCATTCTGTGTACATTACTTTTGTCACTCAAAAGTAAAAAAAAAAATAAAAATGCATTTTTGGTAAATGTAAAGGCCCTTTCACACCAAAAGTGAAATAAATAAGCCTCAGGCTGAAGGAAATTCATATTTACGCCTGTACAGTAGAGGGCGCAGCTCAAAAAAAAAAAAAAAAAACTTTCAGCTGTGCTGCCATTCTGGATTGAAGAAGCATAAGATACAGGAGACAGAAGTTTAACACTCTTATTTCTAAGTCTAATCTAAAGTAATTTTTGCTTATTTATGGTTGAATTAGAAGGTCAGCAGCAAAGACATTGGTTAATAAAGTGAGGTTAAATACATAAAGTATATTTGTGTAATATTAGTTACAGTAATTATTACAGATGTGAACATTCTGGTATTGTATATTTCACTTTTTATTCATTTTGAGGAATACTAAATGTTTTTGTGCAAGTATAAGATGAGTAAATGCATGTTCACATTTAGTCTAGAACTACAATAACCATCATGTTTACACAGCGCACACAACACCTGCTGTCAGAGCTGACAGTCAATAAATGTGAAAAAGTAACTTGCGTTTCTTATTTGAAAAAATAACAGATATTTTTTTGTAAATTGAAAAAGTAATGCATTACTTTACTAGTTACTTGAAAAAGTAATCTGATTACATATTTTGTAATGCATAACCTCCAACACTGCCTATGGGGAAGCTGTCATCATCTCACCCAGATTCTGCCCAGCAGGACGGGCACAACTACTGTACTTTCCACAACACTTTCTCAATCACTCAATCTTTTATGGCATGCCACCCATTTTAAAAAGTGGGTGTTAAGTTAAATTTCAAAAAGCCAAATTCAAGCACATTGCATGAACCCTAACCTGAACTGTAACTGTCAATGTCAAGATTTCCCCCCACTTCTAGTATTCAGTCAAACCCACTCACAAATGCCAACGGACAGGAACAAAAAGGCATTCAACGGACACAATAATGCTTTGGACAACTGGCAAACAAAAAAAAAAAATCTGTATACTTTTTAGCTTAAACTTTTTCCTACAACTCATTATAATACACAGACCCCACCAGTCTTTTTTCATGTTTAAATGACAATATTTCTTATTAAACTGCCTGAAGAGGTTGTCAGATGCTCAGGTGATGGTGGATGACAGCTTTCTCTTACCTTGTTACGATCTTCTACCACTTCTCCCTTTCCAGGCTCAAAGTCAAAAATACTCTTTGGTTCTGGATGCTTGCCTGTATCGCCCAGATCAGCCCTGTAACAAAAGGCAGGCCACTTTACTACGCAATCATTGCTGGTTCTCGCAGCAACAGATCCTAACCTGCCCAATGTCCCTGTAACTTCTCTATCTCTCTATCTCACCAGTCGGGCAGGGCTCCGTGCGGGGTGAGAGTGAAAGGGTCTGAGCGCCTGTCCTGCTGGGCAGAATCTGGGGGAGGAGATGATGACAGCTTCCCTGTAGATAATAAAAAATACATGTCAATGAGAGCTTATAGATGTTTCACACTTTTCTTCAACGTGAAAAATACTGTCTTTATCCGAATACATAAAACAGAATGCTTTAACATTTTCGTAAGGCAAAAAAAAATTTAAAACACATACAGTAAATGTAGCACAATTCAGGCTACAGAGCCCAAGAAATAAGGAAAATGTTTTCATATAAAATATAACTATTTTGCTACTTACTTTCTCTCCAGTCAAGCTCAGGCTCTACAGGAATAAAAACATAAAAAATGAAATTAGAAAAAATGACACAAACTAGCTATTTAGCTATTTATTTAGAAAAAATAGTATTGAATTGTGTGCACTACCATTAAAAACACTGGGATCAGTAAGATTTTTTGGTTACACTTTAAGGTGGTATATAATTAAGCACTAATATAATAAAAAGTTTAGGTTTAATACAAGTTTAGGTTTGGTTTAAGATGTTATGCATAATTTACTGTTATTACTATAATTAGTACATGCAACATGTATAAAAAGGACACTGTAAATCAAATCAAAATTGATTAAAATTGAGTATTTATAATGTTCCAAAAGATTTCTAATTCAAATACAGTGGTGGTCAGAAATATTGGAACCCTTGGTAAATATGATCAAAGATGACTATAAAAATAAATCTGCATTGTTTATCCTTTTGATCTTTAATTCATAAAAATAGCAAAAATCTAACCTTTCATTGAAGGAAAAGAATTGAAAGTGGAGGGGGGAAAAAAAAATCACATTATAAAATAAATGTTTTTCTCCAAAACACGTTGGCCACAGTTATTCGCGCCCTTTTATTTAATATTTTTTGCAACCTCCTTTTGCCACGATAACAGCTCTGAGTCTTCTTCTATAGTGCCTGATGAGTTTGGAGAACACCTGACAAGAGATCAGAGACCATTCCTTCATGCAGAATCTCTACAGATCCTTCAGATTCCCAGCTCCATGCTGGTGCTTCTTCTCTTTAGTTCACTCCACTAATTTTCTTTAGGGTTCAGTTCAGGGGACTGGGATGGCCATGGCAGAAGCTTCATTTTGTGCTCAGTGACACATTTTTGTGTTGGTTTTGATGTTTGTTTTGGATCATTGTCCTGATGGAAGATCCAACCACGGCCCATAATTGGATTTCTAGCAGAAGCGGTCAGGTTTTGATTTTTTATCTGTTGGTACATTTTTACATTTTACATTTTATGCATTTGGCAGACGCTTTTATCCAAAGCGACTTACATTGCATTATACTATACATTTGTATCAGACTATGATCGAACCCATGACCTTGGCATTGCTAGTGCCATGCTCTAACCACTGAGCTACAGGAAAGCTGGTATTTGATAGAGGCAGATTTTTCAGATTTCCAGGCAGATTTGTAACATCTTTAGTTGATTGGAACTTCTTAATTATTGCCCTGATACTGGAAATTGGGATTTTCAATGCTTTAGCTATTTTCTTACAGCCATTTTCTATTTTGTGAAGCTCAACAATCTTTTGCTGCACATCACAACTATATTCTTTGGTTTTACTCATTGTGATGAATGATTAAGGGAATTTGGCCTTTGTGTTTCCTCATGTTTATACTCCTGCGGAACAGGAAGTCATGGCTAGACAATTTCATGTTCATGATCACCCTGGTGTGCTAAAAAAAAAATGGGAATATGAATGGGAATATACTTCAGAGATATTTTACTCATAAAAAATTCTAGGGGTGCCAATAATTGTGGCCAATGTGTTTTAGAGAAAAACATTTATTTCATAATATGATTTTCCCCCCACTTTCAATTCTTTTCCTTTAATGAAAGGTTATATTTTTGCTAATTTTATGAATTAAAGATCAAAAGGATAACCAATGCAGATTTCTTTTTATAGTCATCTTTGATCATATTTACCAAGGGTGCCAATAATTCTGACCACCACTGTAAATGCTGTTCTTTTAAACTTTCTATTCACTCAAGAATCCTGAAAATAAATAAATAAATGAATTACAAAAATATTAAGCAGCACAACTGCTTGCAACAAAATTATGTATATGGTAATGAAAAAAAAGGAAAAAAAAGTGCCAGAATTTTACTATCAATACATCCCTATAACCAATGAAATGCATGAAACTATAAGAAAATATGTTTCATCTGTAATGAACTTCAGATATATGGCTGCATCTTCATAGTTATAAGCTAAAATAATATCAATATCTAAGGGGTGATGTGGTGTGTTAAGCTTTAAGCAGTAGGTTGCGGGTTAGCACAGAGCAATCAATGAACTATCACTACTATCTCAACAAGGCAGATTGTCTGTGTAAATAATTGTACTGTAAGTCTATTTGGATAAAAGTGACATTTATATGAACTACTTACTGTACTATTTAAAGAGCAGATATCATGTAAGATTATCACATGACAGCCCGCTATTAACTTCTTTCTCTATATAAGCTCAATAAGTCTGAGTCAAACAAGAGTTCTATGGAAACACATTGAGCAAGCTGTTTTACACTGCATTATACTGTTCATAATTACTCAACTACATCAGGTGCTGTTCCAGTTATTAAACTGCAACAGCAAACCTCTGTACATTAATCAAGCTCAGGACTCTGGCCAAATATCCTAGAGGGTTTTTGTGAAGTTTTGTAACAGTAATTAGTGGTAAAGCACAGCAAAAATTTCAGCAGGAGTTCTGAAGCTGTTCTTTTGCTCTTGTCCTAAAACCAGTTGTTATTAACCATTCTAGTTTGTGCTCTTGACATTTTTGAGAGTTTGAAATCAGTATCTTCTAACTCAGAAGGTTCACTGATGAAAGAGAGGCAGAGTGCGGTATCCTAAATCCCATCATGCTCAGTAAAGCCTATCTGGTTCCACTTTCAAAGGGTCAATTGTGCACTTTCTCATTGAGTTCCACATGTGGTGAAACCAACAATGTTCAAGAAATGAGGTCTAACATTTCTAAGCTGAGTTTGGCTTTATTCTTTCTGGACTAGTGCAAAATGTGACAGACAATAACAGAGAGGAATTTCCTCATTGTTTCAGAGAGAGAGCACATACCCTCTGGTTTCTTGTGGATTTGTTTGAACATGCTCCTATACCAGTCCTTAGGCTTGTTTACGCTCTGGTGAAAGAGTTGGGAAAGAGAAAAATTCATTGTTCAAAATAAAAACAAAACATGACGGCATAAACTCTGTACAAAATATTTGTAATTCTTTTTTTGTATTGTTTACAAGTAAAATGTCTCAACAGAATAAGAATAAAAAAGCTTAATTCATTCTAATAAAATTCCAAAAATCAAATACTTGAATATTAAAATAAAGAATGTATAAAGTGAAACATATGCATTTAATTTAGTGTTCAAGTGTTTGTAAAACAAAATTAATTCATTTAAAGGGCCTATATGTAAGAATTTTATTAATTATTAATCACTTTTTTATTGCCAATGTGTGAACAAACTGTAACGAAACTTAAAAAAACAAGACCTTCCCCAGCTTTCTAGGTTGTCTATGAATCCCTGTAGACTGATTTTTATGTGAAATACTCGAGATGTTTTTGCCAGGAAAATCAAAAGTATGTAATGTTTTATGCGCACTTGAAAGCCTCTCTTTCGTTCTATGACATGAAACGAATGCTTCTAGAATGTTCAGGATAATGGCGAAAGAGCCATTCTGTACTGTAATATCAATGTGTCATGTAAAGGAAAGGGACTGATTTTAACATAGCCAGATCTATATCAGGGTAAAGTGTGGTTTTGGACAAAATCGGCATAAATCCTTATAATTTTTTGGTGCAAATACATTAAAGTAACTTGACATTATCATTGAAGACCAGCAATAATAATTTTCATTTTGATTACATAATAATGGCAATATATACATGTCAAAGTCAGACATGCCCCTTTGCCAGCTGTGATGCCTGGTTACTGGTTTAAACTTGGCTCAGGTTTGTAAAAGATTTTTGGGTCAGCACACCTTAATAGCTTCAACAATTGATTGCCAATTAAGTTTAGAATACAATGAACCAATTAGAACCCAGTTTAGGTCAGATAGCTGCTAATGGTGGATATTTTGATTAATCGAAAAATTTAGTTTTTTCTATATATAAACTGTTAATGTAATAAAATATGTTTTCGTAGTTTGTGTTGTCACTTATCAGTGCAAAATTATCACAAATTAAAAAGGATTCATGCCAATATTGTCCAAAACCCCACTTTTCTAGGGCGTTTCCGAACTTTTGGAGGGCAGTGTATGTCTATCTTAAATATACTTTATAATAAAACTATCATAAGAGCGTAATTTTAATGACCTCATCTGTCGACATGATGCTCACGAGCAGGTGCAAACATATCCACATCATTACGATCAGATGCTTTATGAACTGCTGTTTTCTCACCGCTGTCATTTTTGTTCTGTGTTTATTTTGTTATTATTTTGTGAGAGAAAAATTGTGTGCACATACATATCATCTAAACGTCACTCTCAGCATCATGGACGACAACTGGATGTTCGTTAACAGTATACCGCAAAGGTATTTCCAACTTCTTTTTACTTCTAAGCAAAAAAAACCCCCGAAAAGGAACGTCGCCATGAGTTTTTCGGAACATTGAATCGCGTTCAGTCTCTTGTACGTTCAATAGTGCTGCAGTTCATTTAACGGCCACCCGGTGTCGCTAATAACAAGAGTTTCTGAATTCTACATATAGCCCCTTTAAAGAGATAGTTCACCTAAAAATGAAAATTCTGTCATCATTTACTCACCCTCGAGTTGTTCCAAACCTGTATGAATTTATTTGTTCTGCTGAACACAAAGGAAGATATTTTGAAGAAAGTTTGTAACCAGGATTTTTTGGGCCACCATTGACTTCCATAGTAGGAAAAAAACATACTATGGAAGTCAATGGTGTCCCAGAACTGTTCAGTTTAACACATTCTTCAAAATATCTTCCTTTGTGTTCAACATGAGGAACAATGTATACAGAAAAAATGTATACAGGTTTGAGTAAATGATGACAGAATTTTCATTTTTGGGTGAACTATCCCTTTAAGAACCAAAACTGAACATGTCTTGTCAGTCAGATTTAAATTTAAAACAAGACAAACTATTTGCTAATGCATTAAGAAAAATAAACAATACAACAGATGTTCTTGATATCTACACCTACAGATAAAGATTACCTTAGATTATCTTTTATCTTATCTTTTAAACTTTAGATTAACACAATTTTGCTTCTCAAATACATTATAGTCTTGTTTTGAGGAAGTGATAACTTGCACACTGTGTATGCATGGCTGGTTTATGCACATACAGTAGAACAGGCCATGGGTTTCATTGTAATTTCCATCTCACTGAAGGTGTAAAGCATGAATGCATTCTAAGATTGTAGAGGTTCAGTGAGAGTATGTTGAGTGAGACTCACAGATCGGGATGCGATTGGCATGCCCGTCTCATCTACAGGACCGATTCCAGAGAACTTTATTAAGCGCTCCTCTCGGGTGGCAGAAGTCCGGGGTAATGTGGCAGAACCCCCACTCTGTATTCCGCCATTGGATAATCCAACTGAAAGAGTGGAGAGATGACAACTTAAACACAAATGGGATTGTATGAAATAATGAGTTTTTCTTCACATTTCTTTGAGTACAGAAACCTCTACTTATATTTACTTATCACCACAGATAAGACACACATAGCCGTTCTTTTAATTCAGTCAAGCAACACCATTACTAAACTAATCAAATGTTTTGACTGTTTAAGAGGAACATGCACTTAATATGACAAATTAAGTCTTGTAGTCATGTAGATGATTTACTATTTGTCTGAGTCGTTCCATAGTAGGATCCAAAACTGTGTGATGGGAATCCACCTCCATTGACCTCTGCAACCTTATGAAACAGTAGTGCAGTCAGAGATACAGTATATGACAATCATTTGTATAAGTGAATTTAAGAGAATACAGGTTAATAGGAAACATTTGATTAGCCCCAAAAACATTTGGGCACTTAAGTTGCACTTATAAATGTCAGAATGTCATTGCATTAGACACAAAATATCAGACCAAGTGGCATGTGCAAACAAATGCTTGTGCTATCTTTAAAACAAATATTTTGTTATCTAATGCAAATGCATTCAAAGTGTGGTTTGAGTGTCCAAATATTTAGTTTGGAGACATTATACAATAAATAATAATCTAAAAGAAATCTGTGTATTTCAGGTTACTGTAAAAAGTATTAACATACTGTTTCCTAAGAGTTCTTTTTTTTATTAATGCCACAAGGGGGCAGAACAATACAAATTATGTGCCTGATACATTTAGTCCCAGTCAGTGTGTAACAAAGACAAAGCAGTGATATTTTGTATGATTTATTTAGTATCATAATATTTATTGATGCTTTAAATTAGCTTTTATTTTTATATTTTCAGTTTTCATTTTAGTTTAATTTTTAACAATTTAGTTATGTGCTTTTGTCATTTTTATTAGTTTCTTTTTAATATATTTCAATTTTTATTTAAGTTTTAGTCATTTTTAATTCTTCAACTTTCAGTTAAATGCCATGGAAACGTTTAGAATTTTCATTTAAAATTTTTTAGTTTAAGTTTTCCATCTAATATTTATATTTTATTTGGTTTGATTTCAGTTAACAAAAAAAAAATGGTTGCAAAATTTTACAGTACGTGCTTACGTGTACTTAACTCAGAAAGCACTAGTTAATATAAGGTAACTACATGGGTTAAGGTTAGGTTTAGCGGTATGTTCAGGATTAGTACCTAGTTATTACCCAGTTATTACCACAGTATGTACGTGGGAAACGGGACTGTAAAATAAAGTGCTACCAAAAAAATTTATAGATTTAGTTATACAATAACAACACTGGTTAACAATAACAACACTGTGTCAAAGCTAGTCAACCACAGCTAATAAGTTAGTATAATGTGTATAACTTTAGTATTGAATTGAACTGAACAGAGTTGAAAGTTGAAATAGAAAGAAAATGTAAGAAAGTATTATTATTTGGTATGTCTCCTTTTTGCTTTAATGACAGCAGCTCTCAAGCTGCATAAACTCCACATGATTGTATAAAACTTATGATCATGTTTTCCAGAATAATTTGACAATGATCTAAAGTATCTTGTGCTTCAATGGAAACAAGAACATCTATAAGCCCAATCAATGATCAATGTCAGATATTTACTTTTTAAAAATGCATTTTGATTCATTTATTTATACTTTTAGGTTTAAGTTAGATTTCGAATCCTAGATTTTCAGTATGGTCTCGGACCTTTCGATCCCAGTATATGAATAGTAAAGTTCCCAACACACATATGGAATGATGTCTGGAGCAGTAATGTGTTACGGATGTGCTCTTGCCTTGTGCTGCGAAGACGATGGGGCTGAACTGTTGTGAAACGGACTTAAAGGAGGTGTAGGAAGACCAGGAGAGATTACTACTACTTCCTGGGTCATATCCGGAGCCACGAAGTGCTGTCTTGATCCACTGCTGGGAAGAGCCTCATCTGAGAAAATGATCCGCGAGCCATTAAGATGATCATACACCTCCACTCTTTTCTGAGAGAAAAACAGATTTTATTTCATTACTTAGAATCATAGTTTCCATGAAATTAAAATATGAATGAGACATTCAGTCTTATTGTCAAAAACAGGAAGTGAAGGTTTAGCTGGTTAGCTTCAGCATTTACAGGTAGATACTGTAACTTGGTGTAGTTACAGTATCTACCTGTAAATGCTGAAGCTAACTAGGCTAACTAGGCTTCTCTAGGCTAAATGTTTATTCCTATATTGACTATCCTAGTGAAAAAGAAGTGTACTTGATTGTATTGAATGTGCACATGTAGTGTACATCAAATCTTGTAAGTATATTTTTATTATATAGAAAAATATATCTTTCATATATTTTCTTATTTTTTGAAAGTATATTTTTCAAAAACTTTACTTGCAGATATTGTATTTGAAATCCACTTAAGTGTACTTATATTTCTTCACACATTTAAGAACTTTTTTAAAAAGTGAACTTTGCAATAATCTCAAATTAAAAGTTTTAGTTTTAAAAGGACATTTTAAATCAGTATGCTTTAATAATCCTATGTCATGGTTTAAAGCACACTTATTTTGATGTGTTGACTAACATATGGCCGAATCACAGCCGTGCTGATATACAGCCATATCGCACAGCTACAAGTGTGATATTGCGTTTATACAAAGGTTCAAATAAATAAGAAACAACAACAGAGTGTCATTTAAAACCCTCTTTTGTGAGGAACTACTTCCTACCGCCATGGATTCGAATCTCAAGTTGACAGTTTAACAGTTGAGCCTGAGCCTCCGTTACTAATTCTAAAACGTCACTTTAGAACTAGTAACGAAGGAATGCTGAGTTGCTTTATTCAAGCTTATTGTATTATGTAGAATAGAGTATTATGAGATTGCCTGAGCGAGTGCATTACCTGCATCTATCTGATATTCTTCAGGTCAATCTTATATTCATAATCACAGAATCAGTTTGAAAGTCAACTGAGGAAAGCGATGTCTTTGTCCTTTTAACAGTTAAGGGGATTTCCCATTGTCAAATTGCATCTTATAAAGAGTTGTTTAAACATCTATCTGTTTAATCTACATAAGAGCCAGCAGCAAATTCCTGAAGGACTGGCCGAGATAAAGCTGTTTTCGGTGGGTACATGACTGCTGAATGGCTGCTGAAGGCCTGGAGCTCACACCTCCAAAAACGTCTAAACAAATTGTCATATTACCTCTATGTTTATATTTCAGTAGCATATTTGATGTCTAAATAACTACATTCTCACCTAAAAAAACCTCTTAAAACTACATTCCGTCACACAACAACAGCAGTATTTGTTAAATTATGTTGGATTTGCTTGTCCGCCATGACACTCGCTGTGAGAAATACTGCAAGGAGAGTGATACAAATGGTGAAAAGGTTTCTGTGGTGACTGGTAGAATATATTTCATGGCTAGAAAGACCTCTCAGCTAATCAGATTCGAGAACTGTTGTATATATTATATTATATTATATTCATGTGACCAGTTTTTAGAAGGGCATTGGGATGTTAGCAATGATATGTCTACTCTCCTGTCAGTTTGTTACCTATTCTAAGTATCAAAATGAAATCCCCAAAATGAAGTCCATCCTAGTCCGTTTTAGGCTTAAGACTATGTTCCACCCTCTCACAGAAAAAGGGCCCTTTGTGGTGTTAGTTAGAGGTGCCACAAGTGGCAGCACATTACAACCTCATTACAGGGCCCAGTTTTAGTGAGGTCCCTCAATCAATCTCCCTAAGGCATGATTCTAGGCCAATGCGGTCATGACGAGGTCACCAGAGTGGTGATAACAAGTTAAGTTAGCAATGTTGGATACGTTTTGCATTCCCAAACGTCTGCCTGACCTTCTTTCCTCTCCCTCTTGACTCGAACCCCACCATTCCTCACTTTCTGCTCTCTCTGTGACCTGAATAATGCTCCCGTTCTCTGTTTGAACTCTAGGGGTCATGGGAAGATCTCTGTGTTCTCACAAATGGTGAAACTGTATATTGTTAAATCATGGAGATGCCTTTGTGAGCTGGGGGAACAGGGACTGGGGCTTTTTCATGGAAATCCAAGTCTAGTCCATAAATAGCTCTCTCTTTCTCTCCTCCTGTCATTGTGTAAGGGGTTGTTTGTAACGTTTTTTTCTTTCTGTGTTTCCAGGGCATCTTTCAAGGTGATGCTAAACGGCCCAGGAGCTGCCAAGGATCAGAAGTAGGTGCAAGTCCAAAGTACTTCACATTAAGTTTAGCCGTTAGAGAAATGCAGAGAACAAGCTTTGAATTTCAAAAGATGCTTTGAAAGTTTCTTACCTGAGACTGCATGTCATCAGCAGGGATCCTATTCAGTAATCTCTCAGATCTTACTACCTAAAAAAACACAATACAACATAATGATTTAAAAATACTGTTATTCCTTGCAATCACGTAGACACTTTAAAGCTACAATATGTAGATTTTTCGCCACTAGAGGTCGCCTATTCAAAACAAAGGAGTAGCTTGATGACGGAATCTTGGGAAATGTAGTTTTCACCTCACAGCTAGTGGAAAAGAATCGGGATGGGACTCGAGCAGAAATCATGTTCATGGATGAGATTATTAACGTTACTGTAGTATGAAGCAGTGCAAGGCTGAGTGATGTTGAAGCTGAACGAGGCTGCTGAAGCGATTGCTAATGAGAGATGAGCGCGACACGCCTCGCAAGCAGCAAAACGTTTATTATGCCGCAGTCGCCGCTTCTACTTCTTCCGATCAAGTGTATGAAGTAACACAGTGCTGTTTATCATATTAGATACATTTGACTGTGTTGAAAATGATGTTATGACGTTACTCTTTGCTTTCGCTCGGTGGCTGCTGTGAGACACTTGTTACACACTGCAGTAAGCTAGATCGATTTTAGAATATCATATTAATAAATGCTGGGTGGCTTGTGTTGATAAATGGCATGCAATTCATTTTAAAACGTATTGTATGATGGAGAAAATGCTGTATTACTTAGCTACTTGACAAAATTGTGTTTTTTTTTTCGGAGACATGGTAAAAGCATGGTACTCTCGGAAAATCAAGAAAACTAGACTTAAACAATAAGATTAAACGTGTTGAGCTATATAACAATAATTCATTTTCTGTCTATAAATGTAACCAAACAGTTGTTCCCTTGTCTAATAAAACATGTAATATATTAAAGTGTCTTTTATATATTATAAAAGATGATTTTATATTGTTATTGTAAGTACTCAACTGAACAAAATATATAACACTGTCCTAATGGATATTTTACTGCAAAAATCTTACATATTGTACCTTTAAATCAAATACATATTGTGATGAAGCACTGTTTTGGGAGGCAAAACATTCAATAATAAATCACGAGGACTTTTTTTTATTATTATTATTTCTATTTGATTTAATTCAGTGATTGACAACAGCATTTAATGACTGGTGTAACTTTCAAACTGTCCCGTTCACAGCTGTTTACATAAAATACTCAAATCACTACCTCTATTGCAAACTACATTCAATGAAAAGTAGCTAAAGCCTGCTCGAAAAGCCTTTTACATTTGCTTGCTTCTCTTCTACTAGTGTGTTCACATGCTGTATTATATATTTTTTGTGCTGTCAAATTGATTAATCACGATTAATCGCATCTGGCATAAAGGTTTGTTTTTGTGTATTGTGGGGACATTCCATAGGCGTAATGGTTTTTATACTGTACGAACCGTTTTCTATCCCCCTACACTACCCCTACCCCTAAACCTATCCATCACAGGAAACTGTGTACATTTTTATTTTCTCAAAAAAACGAATTCTGTATGATTTATTGAAAAGCCTTTTGAAAAGTGGGGACATGGGGTATGTCCTCATTAGTCACCCTCTCCTTGTAATACCTATGTCGTACCCATGTCATTATACACATTTGTGTCCAGATATGTCACAAAAACATGTGCACACACACACACACACATATATATGTGTGTGTGTACAAATGTATTGGACTTCATACTGACACCTGATGGTGTGAATGTATTAAGATTATTTACTAACTGCAAGTATAAAACATTATTGATTTGACTGCACTGACACTATTCGATGAGAACTGAACTAAGCTGAATGATGACATCACTGCTTTATAGCTAAGTTGAACCCATTCCATAATTGAGGAACTTTACACAGTTTTTGAAACATGACTGAATCAATACTGAACTGATTTCAACTGAATAATGACTGTTTACTATTGTTTTTTTTAGAGCTGCTTTACAGCAGAACTGCATTCTGTTTGCATCACTGATCATTATTTTCCTGTTTATCACTGTAAATCTGCTTTGAAACAATCTATATTGTATAAATCACTATATAAATAAAAGGTGACTTGACTAGACTTAACCCAAAAATGAAAATTCTATCATCATTTACTCACCCTCAAGTTGTTCAAAATCTGTATAATTTTCTTTGTTCTTTTGAACACAAAGGAAGATATTTAGAAGAATGTGTTAAACTGAACAGTTTTGGGGCACCATTGACTTCCATAGTAGTTTTTTGGTGCCCCAAAGTGGCCTGGTTACAAACTTGAGGGTGAGTAAATGATGATAGAATTTTCATTTTTGGGTGAACTATCCCTTAAAACTAACTGCTGCTGATTCTCACAAAAGCTGATTTGTGTTTGGTTTGTTCCTTTTCTCTTACAGTATGTTTCTCTCTCATCACACACATGGATTACATTCATGAATCAAATGAAAATAATATTTGCATGTTCTGCCCTCTTAAGGCCAGTTCTTAATATAAAAGAATGACAGAGTCTACACCATAACGATAATGACGCAATTAAACAATACTGTTGGAATCACTTTCAGAATGATCTTTTCCAGCTGATGAATGATAAAAACATTGACAGCCAATCGGAATCCATTCTGCTTTAAAGAGCTCGAGAATTTAAAGTGGCAGATGACAAAAATGCAGCGTGCGTTAAGAATAAACAATGATATTGTGTGTGGGCTAGAATGCTAATATAGTCATTGTTCTTGGTGTGAACGGACCTTTCCTGCCATGGACAGAAGCATTTTGTGATGATTTTGTTATATTCACACCCTGTGCTGAATGTACCACCATTTAAATTCAATCTGTGGTGTGAATTAGAGTTTGTTTTACCGCTTCAACACTTTTTTAGTATTTTTTTTGTCTGATAATAATTGATAATAAAAAAACTGAAAATGCACAACTACAAAAAACCCAGGACTTTGAAACCAATGGTTTGGACATTCCTGCCCTGTTGCTGTGGCAACTGAATAACTAAACAATGACCAGGGGTCAAACTTTCCAACAAGCAATAACCGTGTGAAAACCACAACAAGACAACCCATCAAAATAACTGGTGCAAACATCTTCACAAATAAGTGAACCAAAAATGTTTAAACAAGCAAAAATGTTTCAAATTAGAAAATTTGTTGCTCTACAAAAAGTGGTGTTTATAATCCACAAAAAAAAACATAGCAACCAGTGAGCTGTCCCACATTACATGTTTCATACAGTATGACTTTAGCTTTCCATTTGACATCAACGTTTCCTGCTCTAAAAGCAAAACCCTAAACCTAGCACTCCTAGAGATGTGTTTTCCATGTGAGATGATTAACTATGAACAGGAGACCATAATGATTGCTGTCAGTTTCCAGAATGTTGTATCCACTGCTATGAACACTGGGCTTTTCACACAGGGGATTATATGTTAGGTTATTCTCTTTCTCTCTCTCTCGGTCGCTCTTTTCTTGGCCCAAATGACTCACCAGTCTTGAATGAGCTCCATTACATAATACAGAAAACAACAATTGAGTGTGGGTTTATGTATGTGTGCTTCACAATGATCTCTCAGTATGTGAGGGTCCCACAATGGGGCTGTGTTTATTTGCATGAGTGACGCTGCTTATTAACATACATAGATTTGCATGTACTGAATCAATTAATACGAGTAAACTTTGGGACATAAGTAAAATATGTTCAACTTGAAAGAAATACTACACTCAAAAATTATATTGTCATTTATTCACCCTCATCTGACTGAAAAGAAAAAAAAAGAAAAAAAAAGGTAGCACTGTATGTAATACTATGTATTTATTATACCAATTACAATAACTGGGTTATAACTAGGTACTATCCCTGAAACTACCCCTAAACCTAAGCTTAACCCATTTAGTTACCTTATATTACCAGTACATTCTTGAGTAAGTACACTGTAAATACACTGTAACATACTGTAAAATAAAGTGCAAGCGTAAAAAATATTGCACTGCTTTTGCATTTGGTCATGAAAGTTTTGCGTTCCCTCAAGGAACTTTGCATTCACTTGCAAAAATACTGCATTCCCCCAAGAACTTTGCGTTCTCACACAAACCTTTTGAATTCCCCCAACAAACTTTGTGTTAAAATAATGTTTTTCCTTTAGTCTTATTTTATTTCCATTATACGGAGCACCTAAAGGGTCACAGTAGTGGGAAAAAAAAAAAAATGAAATGGAAGGAAAAATAATAATTTAACTCTAGTGAAAGAAATCTATACCAAAATGAATACAAATCCATTGACATATTTACTGGCATATCGCTTGAGACTTAATATTATAATTTAGAGACTTAAATATTATAATTAAACTTTATTTGGAGAACTTTATTGCACAATGCACATTTCTTAATATTAAGCCTAAAATGTGTTTTAATATCACTATTAATAAGGATAGTATGATCACTTAATAATATTAGATGCAAGATATTTAAAGTGTACCTTTATTTGCTGCTCAATAAACATTTATGATTATTTTCAATGTTGAAAACAGTTGTGTACTTTTTTTTTCAGGATTCCTTGATGAATAGAAAGTTCAAAAGAACAGCATTTATCTGAAATACAAAGCTTCTGTAGCATTATACACTACCGTTCAAAAGTTTGGGGTCAGTAAGAATTTTTATTTTTATTTTTTTGAAAAGAAATTAAAGAAATGAATACTTTTATTCAGCAAGGATGCATTAAATCAATCAAAAGTGGCAGTAAAGACATTTATAATGTTACAAAAGATTAGATTTCAGATAAACACTGTTCTTTTGAACTTTCTATTCATCAAATAATCCTGAAAAAAATATTGTACACAAATATTTTGTACAATTGTACACATTAAATGTTTCTTGAGCAGCAGATCAGCATATTAGAATGATTTCTGAAGGATCATGTGACACTGAAGACTGGAGTAATGATGCTGAAAATTCAGCTTTGCCATCACAGGAATAAATTACTTTGTGAAATATATTCAAATAGAAAACAGTTATTTTAAATTGTAATAATATTTCACAATATTACTGTTTTTACTGTATTTTTAATTAAATAAATGTAGCCTTGGTGAGCA
>RJVU01069537.1:2184959-2199047 GCA_003731715.1 Anabarilius grahami
TATATATATATATATATATATATATATATATATATATAAACAAACAAGCCCAGCCCAGATGAGAAAAAGTAATGCAAACATAACACATTGCTTTATATAAAACAGTAACTATGTAGTGCAATTAGTTACTTTTTTAGGGAGTAACGCAATATTGTAATGCATTACTTTTGAAAGTAACTTTCCCCAACACTGGGTTCAGGTAAACCCGAAGCCAGACTAACTAGTCCTGAAGACCAATTAGTCAAATAGTTGTTCAGTTAGCTTACTGATTAGTCAATTTTGAGACCATACTGTGTAAAAAGGAGACATTCTGAAACTAAAGGTCTTTAAATCAAAACATTTTACACCTTGACATGCGAGTGAAGAGATTGTAGACTGGACAACAATGCTGTTGGCTCCTTAGACCATTATTACCTAAATGAGCACTCTGAGAGAGAAAGAGAGAGAGAAAGCACAGCACCCTACAACATTCTCTCAGGAATAGTTAGAGGACTCCTGAAACACAACCTAATACGGTCACGTCTCTCTCAGATCCGTTGGAGAAATATGTTCAGATTCCTCCTGAACACGTTGAGCATTAAAGTTGTTTGTTTTGAACGCTCCAAGCAATTTTTTCAGATTACAAAACTCAAACAAGCATCTGCAATGCATAAATGCTACATTCTTCTGACAGCAGGCTAGCAGGCCTGATTTATCCTTTGTTTTCATCTGTACTATGGTGTATACATCCTAAAATTACATTAGAAGTATAGGTCTATATACTAAATCACTGATCTGAGAATAGCTTTCCCACAATATTCATCTTCAGCAATATTGAAACAATCTGATTTTAGATATCAATTCAGTAGATTAGAGCTACTTTGTTTGCTAATTGTTGGTTTAACTTATAAAAAGTAAGTTACCTGGTTGCCTTAAAATTTTGAGTTCATTTAAATAAAAAATTTGAGTTAATACAATGAAGGCGATTGGTTTAATCAACAGAAACTCAAAATATTATGTTATCTGAACCACTTTAATCATCTAAGTTGATTTGACAAAAGAAAAAAATGTGATAAATTATGAAAATATTTTTTTACAGTGTACTTGCGCTATACACTACTGATCAAAAATAGGTTGGTTTTTAAATGTTTTTCAGAGCCTTGTTCACCAAGGCTGCATTTATTTGATCAAAAATACAGTAAAAAACAGTAATTTGTGAAATATTATTACAATTTAAAATATCTGTTTTCTATTTTAATATATTTTAAAAAGTAATTGATTCCTGTGATAGCAAAGCTGAATTTTCAGCATCATTACTCCAGTCTTCAGTGTCACATGATCCTTCAGAAATCATTCTAATATGCTGATTTGCTGCTCAATAAACATTTCTTATTATTATCCATATTAATCTTTTGTGGAAATCATGATTTTTTGTAAAGATTCTTTACTGAATAGAACTACTTCTAATTTTTTGAAATACAAATCTTTTGTCATTATCAAAGTCTTTACATCATCAATGTCTTTGCTGTCACTTTTGATCAAATTAATGCATCCTTGCTGAATTAAAGCATTAATTTCTTTAAAAATATATATCATACTGTGCCCAAACTTTTGAACAGTTTGCTTGGAACAGCCAGTGGGGACTGAAAAAGGGGGAGGTATTGGGATGATGTGGAGAAATGGGATGAGGAATGTCCCTGCGGAGGACTCTATAAACTTGGCAATGACATCAGACACGCTTCCCACAGCTTTGAGGTCACTGGCACAAGACGTGACCACTGGCCTGTCCTGCAATATCTGAGAAATCATCTGAGAATATCTTTGAAGCTCCACATTGCACCATGTGTTTGTCACCTGCACAATGTTTACTAGGGATGATCTAAACAAAGTTTTGGCATTCAAAGTCTTAAAAACCTTCTTCCAGTTTAGATAGATTTTAAAAAATGGCCATAATCGTCCACTTAAACAGGAAGGGACCGTCATATTGCAATACACAGTAAAGTGGGTCCTGGTACAACATAAACACCAGTGCATCCTGAATTCCAGGAAATAGAGCTTCTGATTTTAGAAAGCGTGTAGTGTGCAATATGCATCAGACAGTCTGTGAATGTCCAATTAAAGGGATAGTTCACCAAAAAATGAAAATTCTGTCACCATTTACATGTCGTTCCAAATGTGTATGACTTTCTTTCTTCTGTGGAACACAAAAGATGTCTCTTTTTTGTCCACCCAATGAAAGTCAGTGGTCTCCAATTTTGTCATGGACCTCACTGACTTTCATTAAAGGGTTAGTTCACCCAAAAATGAAAAAAAATGTCATTTATTACTCACCCTCATGCCGTTCCACACCCGTAAGGCCTTCGTTAATCTTCGGAACACAAATTATTCGTTATTTTGGGTTTTTTTGGTGCACCAAAAATATTCTCGTCGCTTTATAATATTAATATTGAACCACTGTACTCATATGAACTGATTTAAATATGTTTTTAGTACATTAATGGATCTTGAGAGAGGAAATGTCATTGCTGGCTATGGAGGCCTCACTGAGCCATCGGATTTCAACAAAAATATCTTAATTTGTGTTCCGAAGATTAACGAAGGTCATACGGGTGTGGAACGGCATGAGGGTGAGTAATAAATGACAGAATTTTCATTTTTTGGTGAACTAACCCTTTAAATGAACAAAAATAGACATCAAAATATCTTCTTTTGTCCTCTTCAGAAGAAAGAACAGGTTTGAAAAGACATAGGGGTGAGTAAATATCTCTTTTACGCTGCGACTACTAAAGGATAGACCAAAGTTTTGCTCTCAGGTTAAAGTTTGGCCTGTTTCATGGGTAAAGTGCGATCTAAAATGTCAAAACACTGTTTCTCTGCTCTTAATTTAGTTCTTATCTGCATTTCATCTTGTTTTATAGCAACAGACATGCAGGAAATCTGTGACATATAAATGAAAAATCATTAACATTTAATCAGGGTTCTGCTTTTTATGAGCCACTAAGAGTTCCGGCACCAACATTATTAAGTATTATGGCCTTTTGCTCCAAGCAGCCAACATGCATACCATCTGTGAGGAGTAACCGGTTTGATTAGGACAAAAACTCATGCTTAATGAATGTCTGGTAGACTGCAGGGGTCAGTAAGTTAATTACTGCGGTCAAATCATTTGCACATGTTGATGATAAATCAAGCTCTAGTGATGCTCTATGCAGGAGTGTGTTGCTTTAGTCAGATTGTTTTTAATAAAACCTTATAAACCACAAATTCCATTCATTGTATAACTGCATTCTAATTTGTTTTTATCAATGAGATAAAACCACAGCCTGCATTAGCCCTGCAATGCAATGTTATATTGATTCATCTATGCTGCAACAAATTCAAGATGTTCATATTGACCCATGACAAGATCTGACAGAACAGTATCCGGTCACATCCTCCTGTCTGTAGTCAATTTTAGAGCACATACTCCCAATGACATCATGGCTGGAACGTTCCCCTTGTCACATTTGCCTTCAGGTGGTTTTATTTTAGAGATAACAATTTAACAGCCAAATCACAGTATTACGTCTTTCTTTTATGGCCTTTCTTTTATATTCTTTTTAAATAGCACTGGAAACTATCCACATGCTCAAACTCTGTGGGAATCCAAGACTTTTAGGAATTAAATAGAAAAGTGAAATCATGTTTTCCACAGGAAACTTTATAGGGATAGTTCACACAAAAATTAAAGTTACGTCATCATTTACTCATCCGCATATCGTTCCAAAGCGTATGACTTTCTTTCTTCCGTGAAACACAAAAAGTGAATTTATTAAGAATATCCTAAAAGAACCATTAAAGTAGTTCATATGTCTTATGTGCTATATATCAAGTCTTCTCAAAGGATACGATGTCAGATTCATGACCAAATCATTCTTTTGAGTTGGATCTTTTCAAATTTAACAGCTCACTGGAAGAGAAGATTATAAGTGCATAACAAGCAAAACTAAAGTTTGACTTGGAATACAGTGCATGAGTCATCTGGACCACATTTATGATGCTTTTATGGTGCTTTTGGGCCCTTTTTGAAGCTTTTGTAGCTTTGATCCCCATTGATTATAACTGCATGTTGAAGTTAATTTCTCCTTTTTTGGAGACAGAAACCTTGGATCAACATGAGGAGGATGTGTAAATGATGACGTTTCTGGTTGAAATAATCCTTTAAAGGCAACGTCACCAGTGTGCTGGTATACATAGTTCACGTCTCTGGTATGAGGGAGTGACCTATGGAACATTTATGAACGAGCTCCACCCGTCTACTCAGCAGATCCAGTGACTTCAGTAGAAAAGAAGTGCACTACAGTTTAAACAAATGTGAACAGCTCTTACATAATACTGAGTCACATGTTTTTTATGCCAGGTATGATAAGTTTTTACAGATGCTTTTTGGCCACCAGTTGGCATATTTAATTGGCGTATTTATCATGTGTTTATCAATTGATCTATTATCTAGACCAGGGGTGCCCAATCCTGTTCCTGGAGATCTACCTACCAGCAAAGTTTAGCTCCAACCCTGATCAAATACAACTGAACTAGCTAATTAAGATCTTCAGGAACACTTGATAATTACAGACAGGTGTGTTGGATCAGGGTTGGATCTGAACTTTGCAGGTAGGTAGATCTCCAGGAACAGGAGTGGGCACCCCTGATCTGAGATTTTGGTGAGTGTGAACTGAATATATTGTAGGAGACGCATCATTCCTCAAAGATAATGATTGCTTGTGCAATGACACTCCTAACAGCTGTGATGTGACAGTTTGTTTTAGCATGCACAAGCACAGGATTGCGTTTGATAAGATAAAGACAATCTGTAATTCGTATACAGTGACCAAGGCCTGCATGTTTAAAGCTACTTGTTTCTACGAACCAGAATATCTGAGAATACTTCAAATTTGAGTGGTCAGCAAAGAGTCTGATCCTTATAAAAAAACATAAAAAAATCTTTACATGTTTTTATTTTGTTTTCCAGTTAAAATATCTAAATGTAAATATCCTTTTGTGAAAAAGTGTGACATTTTGATTAACTGTATTGTAGTGTACTTCAAATCCTAATAATACATTTCGCCGAGCGAAAGCAAAGAGTAACGTTATAACATAATTTTCAGCACTTTCAAATGTATCTAATATGATAAACAGAGCTGTGTTTCCTCATACGCATGACCGGAAAAGCGGAAGCAGTACCGGCGACTGTGGCATAATAAAAGTTCCACTGTGTTGCGCAACGGCCTCGTTCAGCGCCCACAACACTCGGTCCTGCTCTGCTTCATACTACAGTAACGTTAATAATCGCATCCATCAACATGATTTCTGCCCGAGTCCTATCCCGATTTATTTCTACCGGCTGTGAGGTGAAGACCACAAGTCCCAAGATTCCGTGCTCAAACTTGGCGTCATTAAGCTACGCCTTTGTTTAGGCGAATAGGCGCCCCCTAGCGGATGGAAAAACTACATAGTGCACCTTTAATTACCCCGTTTTGTCCCCAGCATTTATCCATAGCTGCGTCCCAATTCAGAGGTTGCATCCTTCGAAGGCCGCATTCAAAGGCCGATTGAGTCGCGCGACGAAGGCTGTCCCAATCTGAAGGCTCCTTCAAATGCGTCTTTTGTTTCCCGTGAAATAAAGGATAAAACAGATGGATCCTTCGCGGCCTTGTCTACCCCAGAATTCATTGCGAGCCAGTGATGACAGGATTTTTATTTTGAGAGAAACTGCCAAATTACGCTTTTAAGCATAGGTGTAATTTGCGGGTGGGACGGGTGGGACATGTCCCCACCACTTTTTGCCAGGGTTGATATTCTCCCCACTACTTTTTTGAAACAAAAGATGTATACTTATACAAAAGAAACATCTCTAGTTGATTAGCAATTCATTCGTTTGTGTTAAATAATAGGCGATCTGGCGCTGGGATGTGTTGTTTTTTAAAATCATGTTGAGTGCTCGTTGCCACTATTATTAGTGGCGCAACAGTGTTCTCTTTGTGCTCGTGCACACTGCGCAGTCTTCACATGGACGAGCGCTTCAATCTATTGCTTAACGCTGTTGCGGCCGGAGACTCTATTCGTTCCGGTGAAATCACAAAACCAAATGCACATAAATGTGTCCCTGCTCTTGATATACAATCACTAATTAACATCTTTGGTTTTAATGAGAAAAAATTAAATAAATTACACGAGGGTGGATTAGAACCCAGAACCTCTGGCACGCTGAACAAAAATTCTACCCCTGGTCCATCAGGACATTCTGAAGTTAAATGCGGATCCACGTATTTATTGGCAAATGTAAATACTCTCAAGACTAACAATATATTGTATTATAGAAGATGTAAGGATGAAACTATCATATTAAACATTAGGTCTATGTAAAAACAAATTGTGCATTTATTATTGTAATGATACAAATACAAAACACCCACCCCACCACCACACACATTCCTGTCCCACCCACTTTTTAAAACAAAGTTACGCCACTACTTTTAAGCGAAAGTATAGGGTTTCAACTTTCAAATATCTAATGATTCAAATATAAAAATAATTTTAAAAAAAAACTTAAAAGCACTTCAAATGTTCACTTATACCTTACCAAGATGTGATATATATAGTTTATACTCTTTATTATATAGCTTCCAAAAAAGTCCAGTTCAAACGTTACTGCCACTCATCAATGGCAGCTGTCAAGAAGGCAAGCTAGGCGACAAGAACAATCCTCCATTTAACAACGCTCGTTGCGACCTTCGTAGGCCTTCAAAGAAATTAAGCCTCTGAATTTGGACACAGCTTGTGTATATATAGCCCTCATTTTCAGTTAGTCTTCGGCTGTGTTTGAAATTTTACCTATACCCTCATTCATTATTCCCTACATTAGTCCACTTGAGGGAGTGAATGAAAATGAGTGAGTGAATTCGGACACTGAGTGTGCCGGAAGGGCTGCCCCTTTTGCATTGTTTGTACTTCCTGTTTAATAATTATTTGAAACTTAGCAAACTGGCAGCTCCAGTAGTAAGATGAAAAGATTTATCTTCATTGAAACTATCTATAAACCTTAATTAAGCAATTTAATAATCAGTTAAAAAGGAATTTATACTTATTATATATTACGCTGTACCCACAGCGGTTTGGAAAATGGATGGATGATTCAGCTGCGTGCGCCATCTTCTGTTCAGACGTGAGAATTAATTCGGCGTGTGACTTTATGGGTATTCTCTACCCGTTGAGCATACATCGGTTGTACACTCGTTATTGCGGTGCATTGTGGGATTGAATGAGTAAACGCGCAAACGCTCACTATGGTTTCGGACATCACTTACAAATGGCTGTCCCCTCAAATAGTGCCCAATTTAAGGTTATAGGGGGCGACTGATCTCGTCTATGGTTGTTCTGTGTATCGTTTTTTGGCTTCAGTTACCCTGAGAAGTGTTATTTTGAGTTTGTTTTATTAAAGAAAACTACTAGTGATTAGATCCAGCTCTTTATTTTGCCTCTTTGCTGCCTCAACCGTGCGGACAGCAGATAATATAATATTCATTAAATAAAAGGCCACTTAAGAAAGTACACCTAAACTAAAACTTAAATGCTTATATATTGCAGTGAAAGCATGCTGAACATGCAAGCCACTGGCATTATTATCAGTGAGGGAATGGAATGGTGATTCATTTGTCTTGTTGACAGCAGTTTGGATCTTTACATCATTGTCCAAAGACCAAAGGTCAAAAGAGGCACAGGTCAGTTTGAGGCTAAACGTTCTGCTTTTCAGGACAAGTTTAAATATGCGCAGACCTTTTATCAAAAGCCATAATAGCCAAGCCGAAGACAGAACTGTACTGACAAGATTTCATTGTTTCTATGTCAAAATGAAGAGGAAAAATTTGTCAAATTTGTCCGGTTGACCTTGATAACAATAGCAAGTTCATTCTTTGGTTTGAGAAAACCCTTCACTGAAAATGGCGTACATGTGGGGGTAATGCACACCGAAAATGACTAAAAAAATAGATTTGATTCAAGAATTGAACTAACTGGCCACACCTTATTGTTCTTATGGGAAAGATACCAAAGTAAGGGGTCACATTGTGTCTGCAGACATTTATTACTTCTTCAGAGCCTTTAAAAGTGTCCATTCAATCATTAACAGACTCACTGGATAACTGTGGGTCATTAGAACCATGTGTTTAACTACAGTTTATAGTCAGCATGAAATTAAAATTGTGTTTAACCAAGAACTGTGCCTCAGCTCAGTACATTTTTGACCATATTGGTGAATCCCAACTGTCCAAATAAGAGCGTCTGCACACTATTCCCCAGCGAGTGATCAAATGAACTCTACCCTGCATCTCCATTTATTTTCACAATGGCATCTGGAAAATGTCCTGAGCGTAGGAGGGTTTGTTTGTTGCACTGGAGAAGATGACTATTCAATCATGT
This sequence comes from Anabarilius grahami, assembly GCA_003731715.1. Taxonomy (NCBI): domain Eukaryota; kingdom Metazoa; phylum Chordata; class Actinopteri; order Cypriniformes; family Xenocyprididae; genus Anabarilius; species Anabarilius grahami. The sequence continues at coordinate 2,193,393 of RJVU01069537.1, forward strand.
AGTTTATATAAATATATCAGTAGATACAGTATATACCATATTTTCATGATGAGTAATTAAATGTGCCTTTCAATTCTGTGTACATATTTACACTAGATTCACATTCATTATATGACTATTAATATTTTATACACATCTACACATACATATACTTATATTCACTGACCCAAAAAAACTATTTGGACACTCAGAATACACAAATCTATCAATGACATTTGCATTACATAAGAAAACAGCAGTATGTTCAAATTAATTGCAAGTTAAATCTTTAGAAAGCTCTGAAAGCATTTGCAGATAATATTTTTTATGCAACACAATGAAATGTATACATTTTACATGTGGCTTAAAGGGATAGTTCACCCAAAAATGAAAATTCTGTCATCATTTACTCACCCTCAAGTTGTTCCAAATCTGTGTAATTTTCTTTGTTCTGTTGAACACAAAGGAAGATATTTTGAAGAAAGTTTATAACCAGGCCACTTTGGGGCACCATTGACTTCCATAGTAGGAAAAAAAATACTATGGAAGTCAATGGTGCCCCAAAACTGTTCAGTTTAACACATTCTTCTAAATATCTTCCTTTGTGTTCAACAGAACAAAGAAAATTATACAGATTTTGAACAACTTGAGGGTGAGTAAATGATGATAGAATTTTCATTTTTGGGTGAACTATCCCTTTAAGTATCAAAATAGTTTTTTGGTGGCCACTGTATACAGAATAGGCAATAGCAACATAGAGACACATATGATTATATGTTTATTTGTGCATGAAAAACAAGTAATTCATGTATTTTGTATCAATCCTCATATATAGTTTATCAGTAATCCTCTCCATTATCTGATAACATCTGAATGAGTCACATTAATCTTTTGCCATTTGATTATCAAATGAAGGTAAATGCCTGAGAGAGCTTTTCTGACTAGATCATATCACTTAATCCAATATATAATTTGCCCAGTGAGAACATTGTGAGACATTGTGCGACATAAACATCCATTTAGGTCAAACTGTACATATTGTAACCAAAACTTTGGTCCCAATTTATCTAGTTGATGGTGAAAAAGAAATGGATGGGATTTAACAACAACAACAAACTACTGGAGACTCAACAACAATAAATGGCCAGGTTGCCGACTGGTTAAGAGTTATACACAACTCTAGTTTAAATGAGGCTTTTTTTTTTGTCACTCATGACTTCAGGAAAGAAATAGCACAGAATCTTTACAAAGACTTTCTAGTGTGCACGTATCAACCTCCTGTGTTTGTGCACACCATCAAACTAAAGTATTGAAAGGCTGCGTGTGCATCTGTAGTATAGTTTGGACTTTAGAAACTAAGACAAGAACACAGACAGAGACAAATATTTAAAGTGGAAAAGTGTAATTTCTCTGTGAAACATACCGGTAATTGCAAAAATAATGATTGTTTTCAAACAGGTTTTTTGAACACTCCCCACTTCTGCCATTGGTCAAACAATCAGGTAACCCCGCCCCAAACTCATTATATTGGCCAAGTTGTTGCTGTACCATGGCTGTTTGGATGTACAAACACACTATGTTTAGGAAACACAGAAATGTCCAAACAAACAGTTCCTAACGAAACAAACTAAGAAAACCCACCCCACAGAATGGAGGACAAACAACAGGCCAATATTGTGAGAAATATTTCTTAAGTTACACTTTTCAAGGAAGTTACCCAACAAATGGCTAACTTATAGTTGTCTCTGCATGTTGAAATAAGAGAAGGTATTTTTAAATTAAAAACAACATAAACAGCAGAACAAAGCAAACGTCCCCCTCACATATTTCATTACCAACTTTTCTCCTCTCTCTTTTTTACAGGTCTGTTGCTCTTGGCTTCTTGATGAATGCAAGCGGACACCATACAAGGCTTTGCTGTGCGTCTGTTTACAATCTCCTGTTATTACATGATACACACATTAATCAGCAGCAGGTCCATCTGATCACCATGTATGGTCGTTCATCGCTTGACTCAGGGGGATGTATCCAACAAACAATTTGATAGCGATGAGTCAAAATAGGCTCCTCCACATGGACTCTGTGCACCATCCAAAATCAACTACATTCTACAAAGTGTGGAGACTATAAAACACCTGTTTAAGATGATTCTAATCAGCAAGACGTAAAGAAAATGACATTTTTTGTACCCTTATGTATTTGCAGATCAGAGGCTGGGAAATGCCCCATACTATGAGGGTCCCCATAATATGTCATGCTTATGTAATGGGTACTAAAGCACTCGTGCGCCCACTCACGCACACACATACAATGTCAGAATATTCTCAGAGAGATCAGTGTATGTTGCTTAGGTCTTTCTGATGGACCTGACAGGTTCAGAAGTGAGAAGAGAGACCCTTCCCTCCATGTTTTTGTCACTGGAACACGCACTAATGGAGCTGACACTGAAGTCTGCTCACATTTGCCTTAAGAAACACCCAGATAGACGTGTAAAAATGCAGGACATATTCAATGAGATTAAGCTGTCAGTCACTGACTAAAAGAACACTCTGGGAAAACATCTTTAACTAGCATAAACTATAGCATGGGAATATGTGAGGTTGAGCAAAGCAGTCTGAATATTTTTGCACCACAATATGTCAGTTATCTAAGTTGCCTTTTTTCAAAGTGTCTATTTACACTAAGTGCAAATAGCTTCCCTTGTTGGAAAACGCTATTTACACTAGCTCCGCCCACCAATGTCTGGCTGGGCCACTCAAGTTTTAGAAAAGAGGTGTGAGATTCAACGTCTTCAGTGGTGCAGCAATAGCGAGTAAAGATCGCAAACCTGGCCTTTAACGTGGTCGACGTGAGTTCGAAACTAACTTTTGCTGAGCTCGCATTTAAATTCAATAAAAATGAAAAAATGTCCTAAAAGTGGAAATAAACTGCGAACCAGTGGTTAATAATATTAAAAGTGTTTATTGGGTAGGCTTAGGGGAAGGTGTAGGGAGGGTTTTTATTCTTCCAATAAGGCAGCATCCATTTAATAATTGTAATAAATATAATCATTTACACTCTATTATTGCATCCTGTTAATGTACAATAATACTGAGGTGCAAATAGTATCTGCCAATATAAAGTATAGATATCATCTAATTACTATTTACTCTTATTGCAAAGAACTGATACTTTTACATGGTGTAAATAGAATCTATCGCTATTTTCACCTAGTGTAAATAGCATATCGCTAAGCAAATGCTGTTATTGTCACTTAGTGTAAATACTGTAGCATATATTGCTAAGAAAATATGCTATTTTCACTTAGTGTAAATAGCATCTATCACTTTTTTTTTTTTTTTTTGGTCATCTTACATTCAAGTACTTCTTGTAACAGAAGTAGTGACAGATAGTAGTGACTATTCCTTTGTAATTTACATCCAAATCACAGATTATCGAAAAAATTAAAAAGTACGTAAAATGTAGGGTGGGGACTTATATGCATCAGATTTGGATTGGATGGAGATTGGATACAAATCTGAAAGTGAGGTTGAAGTCTATTGTAAGAAAGGGGAAGGGTTTAAGCAGACTAAATGAAAAAGTCTGTAATTTCACCGGAAGATGGACATTTTATAATTGTTTATAATTTATATACATATTTGATTACATATGAATGTTTAAAAAATGTTTAAAAGAGAAACAGATGAATGGCTCACAATAATAGGGATGCATTTAGAAAATAGATAGGGTGAATTTCCATTTCATGCCAACTTTAAAATTAATCTTTAAAACACTGATAATTAAAAGATACTGTTAAATGTAATCTTGAGAAGATCTCAGAATGATAATCCACTTTTCATACTGTACAATAGGCTATTGTGATGCCTAAGTTCATTTAAAATTCATTAAAAATTTTATTTTTTTATTTTTAATGTATACAAAATATTATAGAATTTTACTATCATCCTTTTTAATGGTTCATCCGTATCGTCCAGTCTTTCAGTATTAGATAGCATAAACCAATTCCATTTTGAACATCCAAAATTATTGCATGATTTAATAACATTAAATCATGATATCAAACAGAATGAATGTACAAAAATATTTCATTTTAAATCATCTTTGGGGTCAAACAACTATAATCAAATGTCAAACAAATCACACCACTCTAAGCGGGCAAATTAAGTACAGGCAAAACAACTGTCTCAATAAGGTCCAGCCACTAAAAAACCAAATTACTTTCAACATACTTCATACATAGTAATATCACTATAAATGCTGGACTTCAGATTTTGGCTTTTCTGCACCATTTATGCTCTTTTCTACTCCTTTGAAAACTCCCACCAAATTCCCTTAATCCTTCAAAGGGAGTTAAGAATCAACTTCAGACGTAATCCGGTCTACCAGGTTTAACACAACGCTGCCAAAGCTGGGCCAAAAGAACTGCATGAATAAATGTGTTGGTTTACATTATCATTTTACTGTGTTTTACAATACTCACGCAAACAGGCTGACGGCTGTCAGATGGAAAAAATCAACTCACCGGTTTGTGTGGGTGTGTATGTGTGTGACAGCGCTGCCACGCACAGATTTCCCAGGATGACACACACAATTCCCAAAGTGCTGGTTGGTCTGCTTTGTAGAAAAGAACCTTTTAGGTCCAACCTGTTCTTTCTGTACTTTTTCTCTCTTTTTGTCTGCTTTCACGATCAGCTCTTTCTCTCTCTCCCTCAATGGTTTTTGCTCCCGTCTACTTAACCTCTGTTAAGTCCCTCTCACATACTGACACACACATGCTCTCACTCTCTCTTTCTATCTCTCTCTCTCTCTCTCTCTCTCTCTCCACCACTACAGGACTTCCTGGTTGACAAGTGTTGCTATGGTAACATACAGACTGTGTGCAGAGGCCTGGCTCACTTTTGGCTGCCTTCACTAAAGAGCATTTGAATAGGCAGTCAGCCTTTTGTGGCCATAAGGTGATATTTCACAGCACGGGGTTAAAGACTGGTGAATTCAAAGACCAAACCACATCCACCTCCTGACGTTCCTCCTCTCATTTTGCTCTATTTTGTCCTTCCTGTGCTCCCACCCCACTGTTTTTCTAGGAACCACTGCTTATGTGAGTCTGGCCATACATGGCCAACCAGAGGAGGATAGAAGTGACTTAGTGAAAATGTGAATTTAGGCTTAAGACATTTTTGAACAGATAATTGACAAATAAACTGAGGCAGAGGACTTGAATTGAGAAACATGCCCTATTCTTAGATATGTCAAGAAAGCGTAAGATTTAGTGCAACTACTGGCCCTCAAGATTTCACAAAGCCCATAAACTGTTTATTTTTAAAGGGATCACCTTGTGAAAATGAAGTAGGCCTAAACTGAAATGTAGTGAGTGTCCACTTGTAGTGCACTTCAAATCTTATAAGGATATTTAAAAAAATAAATAAAAAAACTGTAAAAAACTACCGTCTCAAAAATCGACTGTGCTTGACTGGCTATATTGAGGGCATTATCACAGATGTTTCAATATTGTAATTTTGCACTCTGAAATGGTATATTATATATATATATATATATATGTACATTTCACTCATAAAGTGAATTATTTTAAAATAATTTACCTCTACATTAACAGATTAATGTAAAAATAAATTATTCAAATAATATGAAATTTCAATTAAATATTATGTGATTTAA
>RJVU01069537.1:2199395-2219421 GCA_003731715.1 Anabarilius grahami
GGCTGTTAACCTTATTAATCTATAAATGATTACTCAGACATGTTACTGTCCTGTTGTCTTCTTAGGAACTGTGCTAAAGGACACTGAGGGTAATTATGGATTATCACAGTACAGGTACAAAGTACTTATGATTTGAATTACGAGACTTAAAGGGACAGTTCATTTTAAAATGAAAATTAAGTCATAATTTACTCAACCTGGTCTTGTTCTAATGCTGTATGCCCTTCTTTCTTTTATGGACCACAAAAGAATAATATTTTTAAAAATGTCCCACTCATGCTCGTCCATATAATGGCAGTGAATAGAAACCAGCATCAACCATTTTAAAAAGATGCAAAAGTATCACAGAATGATCCCATGTGACACATGCCGTATATTCCAAGCGTTCTAGGGGTGTACGAAAATACAATATTTAATGCATTATTTAACAGAATTCTTGACCTTGGCTGTTGGTCTTCTCTACACGGCTGTACGATGTGCATGTTCATGAGACTCCATTAGCGCAGCAGTTCCTTCCGTCTTCCACAGAAAAAGCACACACTTCTGCATGACCCTGTATGAAGCATGTGTGAAATCACTCCAATGTACTTGGCGAGACATCATCCTGGGACTGCAAAAGTTATAAAGTATACCCGGACCGTAGAATTATGGTGATTTAGGATGAAGTCTGTCACTTTTTTGGGTTAAAAATGATCCAAAATCAATTTTTGAGCAAGTACATAACCAGCCAGTGTTCAAAACTATCTCCTTACCTTAGCCTGATTCAAAATGGTAAACTTGTAATAATGTTTTATAATAAAATCGGTACTAAATTCAAGCATGCAACCGTCTTTGCATCATTACGTCACATCTGTTTACATGAAGAAGGAGTCCCAGCTAGTAGGCTATATGGCATGTGGAGAATGCTGCTGGTAGCGGATCATTTATAGCCTTTTCTCACAGTAGCTGTAATAATTAACTTATCATTTTGATCGCGGACTGTAATCCAGAGAGCTCCAAATGACAATCATCAGTGACAACTGGAGATTCACCCGTAGTCAAAAGCAAAAGACTTCGGACTGTGGAGTGGCTACAGATATTGAAATCTATAGGTAACGCTAATACACACTAAATACACATTGTCACGCATGATGTTGTTAACATTAACAGTTTGAGAACAAAGTATAACAATAATAATAATTTGCATGGTTTGACTTCGATCGTTAGATTTAATCACCACTGGCAGCACGATTGGAATGCTTTTTTTCTCAGTTGGTCAGAACAAAAGTGGCAGACATATTACTTATTTGTTCCAATGACATTTTCCGGTGAAATCTGTGATTCCGAAGTACAGTATCCACACCGGTGTGGTAACTGACAGCAAACATTAGATTCATCCGCGCTGAGGAGCCGTGCCGAAGCACAACCCACGTAAAGATGATAATTTCGCAAATAACTGCAATTGCAGGATTCAAACAGAGATGGTGAAAAAGAGGCAAAACTTACGGACTGCAGCTTTAAAGGGGCTCTATGTAAGATTTTTACTTTAATAAAGCATAAAAATACCCCGATATGTTTGCAGATATATAGGAAACATGCTGAGTTCACCTACTTGTTCCTCAGAAAAACAATGCTACAGCCAGATATTCTACTTTGAAAATATGCGTTCCGTGTCGGAATGTCTGTCTTTGTTTTGGTCTGTGTGAAACGTGCTGTCAGTTTATCCAATAGTATTTTGACATCACATGTTGCCAGTTGGCGGAAACACTGCAGCCATGGAAACCAACAAGCAAACTGGTCAGAGAATCGCAGATTCTACCTGACCTAAAAGCCTCTGCATCCATCTAAATATCTCTATGAACAACAGCATATTAAAACAGATAAATCAACTCATCAGCTTACAGTTTGTAAGTCTCCTCAGCTTTCATTGTGAATTGTGTTCCCTATTGTTGCTGGCAACCGCGTCTTTAAACGAGGGGGCGGGCCAAACAATATTTTGAATTTGGACTGCAGTACCTATTTTGAACACTGGGTGTCATTATTACATAGAGGCCCTTTAAGCAGCTAATTAGACTCTGTGTGTCTCCCTGCCAGCGATATATTATGGGAGGGGACACGCACGATCTGTGTGTGATCTTAGGAGCGGGGTATGCACAGTCAGCTCTCGAGGGGGCTGACTGCATTTATTGTGAACGTCTTCCGTTAAGGACGCTCCACTCCTGCCTGGCTCTCTTTGAGGAGGGCAGCACTTCATTGTTTGGGTTCTGCATCTGCCGAGGTGGCATGGCGGATCAGATCATGGGAGTCGCAGATGGAATTAGCGGAGGAGCTCGAGACAGGTCCTTCCCTTTCTCAGCTTTCACCCTCTGGTTCCAATGCTTTCCTTCTGGACCCAGAAGCACGCTCTGCGGTTTCTTCTGGTCCAAGAGAATGCTCTGTGTTGGCTTTATCCAGCTCTGAGGAATTGGATGTGGTTAATATTGAGGCAGGGGAGTTCGAGCTCGTAGAGGTTGTGACTTGAACTGTGGCCAAATTAAACACTGACTGGCCAACAGAAAAACAGGAAGTGTGCCTTAAAAGCAAACTGGATGAGTGCTTTCTGCGCAGGAAGTCACAGCCTCCACGTTGGGGCTTGCCTTTCTTTCCGGATCTCCACTCTGAGGTGTCGAGATCTGAAAATAGGCCATTTTCTGCCTGTGTCTTTGGCCCCTCATTGTCAAATTATTCAAATATTATGGGGCTGAATGAACATGGGTATGGGGCGATGCCCAGGGTTGAAGAGATGCTTGCTAGCTATCTCTCCCCTGAGCCTGCATCTTCCCTTTAGTCCCGGACACTACCCACCAAGCCATATAGACTGAACATCGCCCTTGGTGGGTAAAGTCTATGCGGCAGCGGGTCAGGCTGGAACATGTCTGCACACTATGGCAATACTGCAGGCATCCCAGGCTGACCTGCTAAGGGACTTGAATGAAGGTGAAGGGGTGGGCCTGGATGCTGTCAAAGAGTTGCGCTAGGCCACCAAGAAATTTGCTCATGCTATTGGCCGTTCCATGGCAGTTAAGGTTGCTCAGGTGTTGGAACAGGAAGTCCAGTCTCTTTTGGCGAAAGAGGCCATAGAGCATGTTCCTCTTCCTGAGAGAGACTCTGGTTTCTACAACCGGTACTTCATAGCTCCGAAAAAGGATGGGGGTTGCGCCCAATTTTGGACCTGTACTCTGAGGACGTAAAGGTTCAAGATGTTAACGCTGAAGCTTATTGTGTCTCAATTCAGGTCAGAGGACTTGTTTGTTACAGTCGATCTGAAGGACGCGTACATCCACATATCCATCCTTCCTCTACACAAGAAGTTGCTCAGGTTCGCTTTCAGGGACGAAGCTTACCAATAACAGGTTCTTGCATTCAGCCTAGCCTTGTCACCCCGCAACGTGCATGGATGCAGCTCTGAATCTGTTGAAATTCCAGAGCACTCATGTACTCAATTATGTTGGCAATATATTATATCATATTATATATCTGATTCTAGCTCAGTCTGAGGAAATGGCGGTTCCACATTGAGACGTCATCCTCACTCACATGAGGTGCTTAGGGTTAACTCCAAGAAGAATATGCTTTCTCCACTACAGAATACCACTTTTCTTGGGGTAATATGGGACTCGACTACAATGCAGGCACGTCGGTCATTAAAGGTGCTAAAGAGGATGTTTTGTTTTATAAATTTTTGCAATATTACTTGAAACTGTCTTTACTAACTGATAAAAGACTATTTATTAGGTGCACTGAAAGGAATAATATTAATATACATCATCTGTGCAAGAGGTAGGGCCATAAAAACATCAGCCAATCGTTTACGCGATCATCGCGTAAACGATTGGCCCTCTGGCTTGTCAATCACTGCCATTACGTTCCTTGTGAGAGACGTGCGCGGATTGGCCCTCTGGCTTGTCAATCACTGCCATTACGTTCCTTGTGAGAGACGTGCGCGCATTGGCCCTCTGGCTTGTCAATCACTGCCATTACGTTCCTTGTGAGAGACGTGCGCGGATTGGCCCTCTGGCTTGTCAATCACTGCCATTACGTTCCTTGTGAGAGACGTGCGCGGCTGCGCGCTCCAGTAACTTTCCACACTCCACAGGCGCCGCATGCAATGTTTTTGTCAGGAGACAGGAGTAACAACTGCAGATTATGAGTTACCTGCGGTGAGTCCGACATAATGAATCCACTAACACGACACAGCGAATGCCGGTGGTAAACAAACACTCGTGTTCCAATACTCATGCATGAGTTTTGGGAGGCATTCCTTCGAAATGAGCTGTGAAGGAGGGGGGTTGTTCTTACGCATGCGCTCATTTCAAAAACGCTGAATGAGGGTTCAGTAATTTACGAAGGCGTGGATATAATCTATGTGTCATCTGAAGGTTTTATATCAAGTCACTGTCTTCCATTGCTGCATTAAAGTCTTAATTTTCATTTCAGGAGGTCTAAAATTTGTTGATGGAGAAACAGGAATCGCAATATGGCTTAACTTGATAGACTTCAAAAGGCTATGATTTTATTAAATAAACATTTGCACTGCATGTTTCAAAGTAAAAAACGTGGTGCTGTTGCGCAATGTACATACTCACACTTTCAGAGAATCAGAATCAGAATCAGAAAGAGCTTTATTGCCAGGTATGTTGTTTACACATACTAGGAATTTGTTTTAGTGACAGAAGCTCCACAGTGCAACAGAGTGACAGCGACAAGNTTTCTGTCTGTAGGTCGGTATGAGATGAACTAGACAGTGATCAGAGAGCCCCAAAGCTGCCCGTGGGACAGAGTGATAGAGCAGTTTGCAATCACTGAATAGCCCACATTTATGCCAAGCAATTGCTTTGATCTACTGCTGATGAATTATGACTACTTTATGTTTAATTTATGGTATTTATATCATACCTGTAAACTTGTAACATTTCGACCAGGAAAGTTTTAATGCCACTTTCTTTTAATCTTTCCTCCATATAATGCCTAATAAGTGTTTATAAGTGCAGCGCTAGGGGTTGCCGGTGTAACTGCATACCACTATAATTATCTTGTTCTTTCTTTCGCCTCTAGTTATAAAAGCCTACTCTACGAGAAGAATGACTGCCTATAAGGTATTGTTATCAGGGGTTTCCCTTCAAGAGGTTTGTGATGCAGTAGCCTGGTCCTCTCCACACACCTTCATTAGATTTTATAGCTTGGATATAGAGTACACACCAGGATCTCAAATGCTTGTGACTTATGATTCACACTTGGACAGGGATTTATTCTGTATGGCGTAGTGGGCATGAACATTCCCATAGCGTCACATTCTGATGCAGCGTTAAGTCCCTTTGAAAGGTAATGTCTAGGTTACGACTGTAACCCTGGTTCCCTGAGAAGGGAAAGAGATGCTGTGTCGCTTTGCTATACTTCCTGCATGCCAGAGAGAGACAAATAGCCAATACTTTATAGCTTCCACAGTGTAGCATCATCCGATTAAATTGTATCCATTCATAAGTAGTAATTTATCTGATGCATTGATCTAAAGACTCATTGGAGAAACTTGAAGTTTCAAGAGCACAATGGTAATTGTTCTTCAGTCCCCCCTTTTCAAGTGCACAGTGGTGATTGTTCTTCAGTCCCCACTTGTGGAATTCAAACATAAAACCAGAACTTTAACCACTAAGCCACATCACCATCATAAAAAGCAACAAAACAATAATAAACTTTATCAGGCACAACTGCCTCAGTTCTGTGTGTGGTTGTGTATGAATTTTAAAGAGTGAATTCTTGATTACCTGCACTCTTTTATGCATGTGTGGCATTTTCCAGAAGTGTATATTTTCCACTGGATCTTGGGAGCCAGCTCGTTCTTAATAATTCAGTGGTTTGGCTCAGTAGGGTAAACCAGTCTTAAATGGTATAGTCTTACAGAGTGTGTGTGTGTGTGTGTGTGTGTGTGTGTGTGTGTGTGTGTGTGTGTGCACACAGTAAGGGATTTTTGCCAAACAGCAACCAGACTATTGCAAAACAGAGGAGGAGAGAAGAAAATACATTCACAACTGACAGTTTAAACAGGAGAATGCATGAGGTGAGACCAGACGAGAGGAGAGGAGAAAACAGAGGTCTTATTCTGGAACGAAAGTTCAGCGTGAGACTGAGAAAAGAGAAATAAACTATTGAGAGGGCAGAGAAGAGTGAGTGATTAACTATAGAGGAGAGGAGAGAAGGCTGAATAAATGAGAGGCATGTTATTAATGGCCGGTCTCCTGCAGCGAGCAGATATTTGTGTCTGCCAGTATGGTGATTACTGGACCGAAAGAAACATAACCTGAAAACATTCTACAATTCTCTTTCAATTTTCTTTCTTTCTTTTTTTTCAGTTCTGTAGTACTAAATGTACAGATAAACCTAATATAGAGAAAGAAAGCACACAAAAGGTACAGGTTTCTTTAAACCAGGGGTCTACTGCATTTGTGAAAAATGTTGTGGAAATGTTTTAATTGGCATTAAAAAAGTACATTACTGCAACCAAAACCTAATGTTAATAAGCTAAAGTTAAGCTAAATGTTCCTCCCACATTTAAATGAATTAAGTAAAATTAAATTGCAATATGCATTACAATAAAGTACATGGCTTTGTAAAGCAATAATTATTATATGAATGGAATGTTAAATGCACACTACAGTTCTAAAGTTTGGGGTCGGTATGATTTTTTATGAATACTTTTATTCAGCAAGGACACTTTAAATGGATTAAAGGTGACAGCAGAGACATTTATAATGTTACAAAAGATTTATATTTCAAATAAATGCTGTTCATCAAAGAATCCTGAAAAACTCTATCAAGGTTTCCAAAAAAAATATTAAGCTTAATATTAAGAAATGTTTCTTGAGCACCAAAATTGAGCTTTGCCATTAAACAAATAAATAATATTTTCAGATATTCAAATATATTCAAATAAAAAAAACGGTTATTTTAAATTGTAATAATATTTGACAATATTACTGTATCTTTGATCAAATAAATTCAGCTTTGGTGAATAAAAGATTGTTCTTTCAAAACATTACAAATCTTACCCATCCCAAGTTTTGAACAGTAATGTAAATGCATTAATATAGTACTATCACAGACTTATACAATACTCCATTTTATATCATATAAAGCCTTAGCCTAAAAAAGATTGTAAACCCCTACTTTAAACAACCCCAAACAAGCACAAATCCATCTCTATAATGAAACTACAGTCTAAAATGGCAAAGATTTGTCAACTACTTCTACACTAAATTATAGAGTAATCATGTTGCACCAATACTGACAAAATATTACCAAAGGCTTAAGGGATACTGTGAATGGCAGCTAACCACTGCTAAATAACAGCATGACAGGCATGACTCAGAGTTGTGTAAGAGGAAACTAGGTTCACCACGATGGTAAATATTTACTCTTGGCAAGTCCCAGACCGCACTGCTATATATCTGATATACAACACTCAATAAAAATTGATTTTATAAGGATTGCTGAGTTTGTGACCTTACATTTGAATGTTTTGGAACAAGGATGAGCTACTGTGCATAAAATGTGCAAGATACAAAACCAAGAACAAGAACTTCAGCAAATATCAAGCCTAACCCTCAAATCTATTAAATCAATCTATTTTCAGTTTTAATTTTAGGTGAATATTTAATATTTTTATTATGTGCTTTTTAGTTTTGGTTTATTGGTATTTGGGTTTATTAATTTTAGCAGTTAAAAATGTTATCTCAGTTGTAAAGCCAAGATTTCTCATTTTCATTTAAGTTTTTCATCTAATATATATTTATACACTACCGTTCAAAAGTTTGGGATCGGTACGATTTTTAATGTTTTTAAAAGAAGTTTTGTCTGCTAACCAAGACTGCATTTATTTAATTAAAAATACAGTAAAAACAGTAATATTGTGAAATATTATTACAATTTAAAATAACTTTTCTATTTGAAAATATTTGAAAATATAATTTATTCTTGTGTTGGCAAAGCTGAATTTTCAGCATCATTACTCCAGTCTTCAGTGTCACATGATCCTTCAGAAATCATTCTAATATGCTGATTTGCTGCTCATGAAACATTTATTGTGTACAATTGTACAAAATATTTGAGTACAATATTTTTTTTCAGGATTCTTTGATGAATAGAAAGTTCAAAAGAACAGCATTTATTTGAAATATAATCTTTTGTAACATTATAAATGTCTTTACTGTCACTTTTGAATGATTTAATGCATCCCTGTTGAATTAAAGTATTCATTTCTTTAATTTCTTTTCAAAAAAATTAAAATAAAAATTCTTACTGTCCAAAAACTTTTGAACGGTAGTGTATAATGTTACAAAAGCTTTGTATTTCAGATAAATGCTGTTCTTTTAAACTTTTTATTAATCAAGGAATCCTGAAAAAATTTACACAGCTGTTTTCAACATTGATAATAATCAGAAATGTTTCTTGAGCAGCAAATCAGCATATTAGAATGATTTCTGAAGGATCATGTGACACTGAAGACTGGAGTAATGATGCTGAATATTCAACTTTACCATCACAGGAATAAATTACTTTGTAAAATATATTCAAATAGAAAACAGTTATTTTAAATTGTAAAAATATTTCAAAATATTCCTGTTTTTACTGTATTTTTAATTAAATAAATGCAGTCTTGGTTAGCAGACGAAACTTCTTTTAAAAACATTAAAAATAGTACAGATCCCAAACTTTTGAACGGTAGTGTATATATACATACATTTATATATATATAATGTCATGAAACTCTAGATGGGGCAGGCTGATAGGTCCTAAACTCAATCTGCTTGCAATCCAAATCATTCTCTATAGGGTGCAGTTGATTGGTATCAGCAGCCAATGAGCTTGCATATATATATACTTATATCAGTAACCCATAGCAGATCTATACTGGTGGAACTGGGGAAGGTGGAGGGTTTTAGAGGAACTCCGAAGCTCACTGAAATCTGCTATAGTGAATGTAACCAGCCATTTAAATGTGTGAGCAACAAGCTCATTGGCTGCAGATGTGACGTGGACCAGTCAGCTTGTGGCAATAGTTAATGCTGTAATTATCATCAGCTTGCGTTTAGGACCCATCAGCCTGTGCCATCTAGAGTTTCATGAGTGAACTTTGTATTTCCTGACATTTACTTATCTATTTACTTTTTAATTACTTATTCCATTTTTATCTTTAAAAAAAAAAAAGTAATATCAGCTTCTGACATGCACATGTTGAGATGTGCGATTCCACCTGCATCTCTTATCATCCTGACACTGACTGTCCTCTTTTAGCATCCAATTTACTGGCAAAAAAATATAGTTCTGAATTTTTAAGTACAAACAAAAAAACTTTTTAAAAAAAAACATAAATATTGAAAATAGCTTTTCATTTTTCCTAAAATAAATGAGTAAATTTGTTTTCCCCCACTTTGTGGACAAGGCCTCCTTGCCACAACTGTATCTACTGTATGAACAAATGACCGTTGTCAACCTGTCACACAGTAAACAGTCTCACAGGAATCTAACAGATCAGGCTCAACAGCTACTCATGATGCAACGTTTCAGAAGACAACTTCTGACTGCAAATTATAACATTACAACTGTAAGAGCATTGGATGTTTTCTTTAACAAGGTAACATTTTTGCCCTCCAAACAAAGCTGCTGGTTAATGGTGATTCTTTTTTTTTTACTATATAACATTTTTATTTTTCAGTTTCAAATAGCTGTATATAATATTAGTTGGACGAACATGCAAAGACCTAAAAGAAATCCAAAGAACCATAAATAAAACCCCAGTTCTCTGCACTGACATTGTTGCTGACCTTGTAAGTGGACTTGGATCTGTTTCTGGTGAACTTAAGTATCAATGACTTTAGCAGAATAAGATGTCTTACAGGCTACTAAGTGAAATTACCAGCCACTGCACACAAAGTGCCTACATTTGGTTGCTGATGAGTGTGAATTTTACTCCGTGGGTGTAAACTGTCTAGCATGGATCTCTACAAATGTTACAGCAAGAAGAAAAGTGACAGTAAAGATCATAGTGATGTTTCATGTTCAAAATCATCTTGATTTTTACTTCAAAAAGCGACATAAAACTAACTAGCAGTGAATAACAGAAGCATACTGTTGAGTAAAGGAGAGTCATGAAGTTTGAAGAGAACTGAAAGATGAGTATTTACCGTGAGGAGACGTTTCCCAGGAATGAGTAGCACAGAAAGAAGCAGAGAGAGGGAAAGGATTACAGCCAGCTCTGTTTTTGCTGGGAGGGCGTTTGCAATTTACTCCGATTCTGTGACTCAGCCTTTGTGTGTGTGTGTGTGTGTGTGTGTGTGTGTGTGTGTGTGTGTGTATGTATGTGTGTGTGTGTGTGTGTGTGTGTGTATGTATGTGTGTGTAATACACTATTCTGGGCAAGCCAGGATCATACATGAAACTCTCTGTGCCTAACGAGTCCAAAGCTCCGTAATAGTTTCCATCCCATACTCACATACATATACACACACATGCACAGCTGGAAATAATAGAAAGTCCCATGCAGGCTAAGGAGAAACACCCTCTTGTGTGTTAAAATCAAAAGAACAAATGAGTGCATTTCCCTTCCCACACACACAGACGGCCTGTTTGATCTGCAAATACATCAGTTCATTGTTCACTGGAGGACAGATACTCACTTTCTCTCTCGCTCGCTCTGACATATTATCATCTCATGTCTTTTCTACTGTCATGAAACCGAACACAACTTGCAACATCGGGGCTTCCTTTAGTCCAGTCATACTGTTAGTGCCTGAGTAATACTTATAATGTAAAAACACGTCAATTGAATTGAAGATGTGCCCTCCGCTAGAGCATGAAATGTGACAATCAAATAACATCACAATGTCCTTCTAGTTCAGCCACACAACACACTTTCTGACTATTTCCACAGGCAATTAGGTTTAGTGGTCACTTATGTCCATTAAATTAGAGGATACTTAAACTACTGGGCTGACTGGCTAAGAACATCAATCTAAAAAACACATTTCAAATTACTGTCTAGGGTTGCATAAAGAGAAAATCTTGACATCCGCTTGCTTTCTTTGAAGTGGCAATGTTCAATTCATGAATGAGTCGGATCTTTTCATTGAATAGTGTAAAAATCATTTGATTAGACTCAATCCATTCACAGTGGTTAAAAGTGGAAGATACAGTAAAGAACTTAAATTTCAGTCTGTTATTCATTTACTTATGAGGGTAAATAATAACAGAATTCTTATTTTTGTTGATCAATTCCATTTAAGTTGTAAATATACTCCGCTAGCGATACTGTTTGAACCAGGACTGACACAAAATGAGAATCAGCATTTGATGATGTTAAAGCAAGCCTCTTTTGAGAAGCTAGTTTTGTAAAAAAAAAAAAAAAAAAAAAATTGTGAATAGAGCTGAGGTTAACTGTAAAATTGAGCATAAACTGTAAAACAATGTCAGATTTGCTTTTTTATCCTGAGAACTTGTTGGAAATAATTCTTTAAAAACTAATTATTACACCCAGTGACTCTTCGAACCCTTTATCACAGACTTATTCCACGTAAAGTCGGCTTGATGGGGATGAGATCATTCATCCCTATTTACTTACACCATCTTCCTTTCCTTATCCCTTTATCTCAGAACAGTATGTTAGGGGTGGTTGAATGAGTCACAAAAAGACTGTCATTCAAATGAATGAAGAGTCATTCAAGATGGGAAATTACTGCAACTTTTACAATTCAAAAGTTTGGAATCATCATATTAAAGGGATCGTTAACCCAAAAATAAAAATTCCGTCATCATTTACTCCCCCTCAAGTAGTTCCAAACCTGTATGAATGTCTTTCTTCTGCTGAACACAAAAGAAGATATTTGGAAGAACATCAGTAACCAAACAGATCTCGCCCCCCCCCCATTGACTACCATAGTATTTATTTTTCCTCCTATGGTAGTCAATGGGGGGCGAGATCTGTTTGGTTACTGACATTCTTCCAAATATCTTCCACTGTGTTCAGTAGAACAAAGAAATTCATACAGGTTAGGAACTACTTGAGGGGGAGTAAATGATGACAGAATTTTTATTTTTGGGTGAACTATCCCTTTAAGTCGTATTACATACGTAAAAAGTCATATTTATACCTGCGATGGTAAAGCCTATTTTCAGCAGCCATTACTCCAGTCAAGTAGGAAAACCTGTTACATCATTTAAAAAATCATTCTAATGTGCTGATTTGTTATACCTGAGAAACTTTTCTTCTTATTAAAAGTTGAAACTAACTGATTATGCTGCCTAATGAAATTTGGAAATCACAATACAATGTCTTTGTTCAGGTAATTCAGCTGATTCAGTATTGACTTGAATTTCTTGCAGGTCACTGTACAATTTCAAGTCAGGAAAACAGTTTTTTGGAACAATTTTTTGGAAATTAATTGGAATATTTAGAAAAGATTATTATAGATGGATGGATCCATCACTGAAAAAATAGTGTGTTAAATTTACATGATTTATTAGTGTACATCAGTCCCACATGAATCAATTGTTACACAAAAATAATTTGTTAATGTAACTTCAACATGAAATTAAGTCATTTATAAGTGACCTAATTAAGTAGTCTCAAAGTGAATTTTGTGAGGTTCATAGATTCATGATTCATTCATCCAACATGTTCTTTAATTCAATTCAACTTCATTAGTGTGTCATGTAATTTAATCATTAGACTGTACTAAATAGTCAACAGCCTATTAGCTAATAATAGTGCACCCACTAGCACATTAAATGTTAGCTTTCAACATAAAGCAGAAATTGAATGTGAAGCACCAGTCCACAGGCTAAGCAAATGCCCCACTCTTCTCCACAGTGGTAACCCAGTGAAATTTAAAACATTTTATTAATTCCAATATAAGTGAACTCTGAACACTATTAAACACCGTTTTCATCTCACTGCAAAACACATAAAATAACATTTAATTTTTAAACATTTTCTGTCTTGATCCAGCCATATGCAATGCATGCTGGGAACTTACAAGCACCGCCCATTTTCAGTTAATGGAACAAAATTCATTCATGTAATCTTAACACAAATGGATTAAGTAAACTTCAATATTAGATATATTTAAGTGGATAGAACACAATGATATTAAGTTAGGGAAAAATGTGTAGGAATTGTGTTGCTTTAGCTCATTTTAATTAAGTAATTTGAACAAACAGCAAAAATTATTTTTTTCAGTGATGTCTGAACTGTTGTGAGGTATACACTCATCAATCATGCTTAAAATTGATCAAAAATTACAGAATATATATAATTTTTGTTACAGTTCAATGTAATTTATGTAATTTTGATCAGTGCATAAAAGTGATTAAAATGACCGTAAAACACAAACCAATCACTGATTCCAAACATTTGAATGGTAGTTTACAGTATATCAACCATTGTAAGATATACAGACCAAAAATACTGGAGGTACTGTATTGTAGTGAGCAGGGCCGGATTGGGACTCATTTTCAGCCCTGGAGTTTCATGCCTATGACTGACTATATTAAAATAATGTAATTAAAACCTCAGCGTATATAAGTCTGCAATAGTGCACTGTTCTCTACCTTGTCTCTGCGTTGTAATTCATTGTATTTTTCAAAAATATCTTCAAACCCCCCAAATTAATTCTCTTGCCATCTAGTGGCTGTAGTTAAAACTTCATGTTATTTTAATTTAATTAAGTGTTTGCTTTCCAGTAGATGGCAGCAATCGTTCACTAAACCCAGGCACATTTTTCATGTCTATCACTATGAATGAAACTAAGAAACGTAACGTCAACAGTTTCTAGAGCATCCATATTTCAACCCAGTGCCATGACAACACCGGCCTTCGAGGCAAAATAAACAGACCGGCCCATCGGGAATTCTCCTGGTGCTCCCGATTAGCCAATCCGGGCCTGGTAGTGAGCCAAAGACACTTACCGTGCTTTATGTCAGCTGTAGACAAGGGTGTTTGTTTTCTTCATCAAACTGAGCAGCCTTTAAGTGCAATCTTCAGTTCACTCTTTGAGCCATTCTCACTCTGCTTTGACTCAATGGCTTAGTAAACCCTCCCTCACTTCTTTTCTTCTTCCTCAGGCTCTGTTCTGCCATCCAAAATAAATATTTAACAATCAGACAACGTGATCAACAACCAAAGGTCACGTTCTACTCACTCCGCCATTCTCCTCCCCCTATTTTTTTTTTATTTTTTATATGAATTTCCCACTCTTATAATTAGATTTCTGGGGTGTTACTGTAACTGTAATTTAATGCTGATGACCAACTCATTGGACTCGTTGCCCACTGCAGAAACCCAACTGGTACAAGTATACAAGAAAGTACAAATCCAAATATTTACATTAGAATTAAGTAAATATTTCACTTAATTTAATGACCCTCTGTGAATTTCAGATTCATTCTGATGATCTGACATACCTGAAAGTAGCAGGACGAACTGTAGATCACTTCTGTCGCAATTGCATTTCTTGACATAAAAAATATATAGGCACGTCTTTAAATCTTTTCTACAGAAAAGCTATAGGACACTTTTGCCATTATTGCCCAGTTTAAAAAAAAAAATAAACATATGCTAATATTTAGTGAGCACATTTCCAATTGTGGGGCATGTTGTGACACTACTGATGGCACAATGGGATTGTGCCACTAAACAATCTATTTTTAAGCTTTTTCTGATTGAAACACAAAACTATTCCAAGCAAGGTAACAAATAGTTATATGGTAACAACTGATGAGCCAAAATATTATGACCAGTCACAGGTGAAGCAAATATCGTTGATCATCTCCTAACAAGCTCACATGTCAAGATCTGGGTAGATGGAAAACAAGCAATCAGTTCACATAATCAATGTGTTGGATGCAAGAGAAATGGGCAGAAATAAAGACGTGAAAGCATCTGGGTCAGAGTATCTCAGAAACGGCAAGGCTTGTGGGTTGCTCCTGGTCAGCAGTTGTGAGAATTTACCAACAGTGGTGCGAGGAGGAACAAACCACAAACCAGTGACAGGATGTTGGGCGCCCAAGGCTCACTGATGCATGAGGGCAACGAAGGCTACAGAAGGTCTACTGTGGCACAAGTCACACTCTGCTGCGCATGGGGCTGTGTACCCGCAGACCATTCAGAGTGTCTATGATGACCCCTGTCCACCTTCGAAAGTGCCTACAATGGGCTCGCGAGCATTGAAACTGGACCTTGGAGCAGTGGAAGAAGGTCTTCTGATCCAACGAGTCCCGTTTTCTTTCACATTACGTGGAGGGCCATATATGTGTTCACTATTTAACTGGGGAAGTGATGGCCCCAGGTTGTACTGTGGGACGACGACAAGCCGGTGGAGGGAGTGTGATGCTCTGCATAACCTGATATTGCTGAGTTCAACATGTCAGCATTTTTGTTGATCCTGGAACAACATTCAAATCAACCAATCAGATTTGAGGGACAAGTTTACAGATTATGTCAAGTTTAGGCTTAAAATCATGAATTGGTGCTTCTACATCAGTGTTATTCATCTATCATATCCCTCTGATTTTTGGGATAACTTATGGGTAGAGTTAGGTTTAGGGGTAGGAATAGGGTTAAGACTAAATTTTCAGACTAGAATGTTGTTCCAGGATCAACAAAATATTGACCCAGGAACGCATCTAACTCAGCAATATCAGGACATGTGTGATGCTCTGGCCAATCTTCTGCTCGGAAACCCTGGGTCTGGCCATTCATGTGGATGTAAATTTACACATGCCACCTACCTAAACATTGTTGAAGACCAGGTACACTCTTTCATGACAATGGTTTTCCCTGGTGGAAGTGGCCTCTTTTAGCAGGATAACGAACCCTGCCAGCTGCCACACTGCACACATTGTTCAGAAATGGTTTGAGGAACATGATGAAAAGTATGAAATTCCCCAGATCTCAATCCAATTGAACACTTGTGGGATGTGCTGGACTAACAAGATCGATCTATTGCAGCTCCACATCGTAACCTACAGGACTTGAAGTTTGTTTTCCATCTACCCAGACCTTGACATGTGAGCTTGTTAGGAGATGATCAACAATATTTGCTTCACCTGTGACTGGTCATAATATTTTGGCTCATCAGTTGTTAATATATAACCATTTGATACCTTGGAATAGTTTTGTGCTTCTATCAGAAAAATCTTAAAAATAGGTTGTTTAATGGCAGGATCCCATTGTGCCATCAGGAGTGTCACAACATGCCTCAATCCACAAATTGTAAAGACCAACTAGTTTGATCTACAGCAGCTCCACATCGCAACCTACAGGACTTGAAGGATCTGCAGCTAATATCTTGTGCCAGATATACAACAGGACCTGGGGTCTGGGGTCTTGTAGAGTCCATGCCTAGGCGGGTCCTTTCCAGCAGGATAATGTGCCATGTCACAAAGCTCAAAACATCTCAAAATGACTTCTTGAAAATGACAATAAGTTTACTATACTCAAATGGCCTCCACAGTCACCAGATCTCAATCCAACAGATAACCGTTGGGATGTGGTGGAATGGGAGATTTGCATCATGGATGTGCAGCCGACAAATCTGCAGCAACTACAGTGGCATGCGAAAGTTTGGGAACCCCTTGCAGAATCTGTGAAAATGTGAATAATTTTATCAAAATAAGAGAGATCATACAAAATGCATGTTATTTTTTATTTAGTACTGTCCTGAGTAAAATATTTTACAAAAAAAATTGTTTATATATAGTCCACAAGACAAAAAAATAGTTGAATTTATTAAAATATCTCTGTTCAAAAGTTTGGGAACCCTTGATTCTTAATACTGTGTGTGGTTACCTGGATGATCTACGACTGTTTTTTTGTTTTGTGATGGTTGTTCATGAGTCCCTTGTTTGTTCTGAGCAGTTAAACTGAGCTCTGTTCTTCAGAAAAATCCTCCAGGTCCTGCATATTCTTCAATTTTCAAGCATCTTTTGCGTATTTGAACCCTTTACAACAGTGACTGAATGATTTTGAGATCCATCTTTTCACACTTTCACAATTGTACTTAATTTGTCTTCTGGCAAACATTTAAGTGTCTTATGTTGCTTCTGAAGGGCAGTACTAAATGAAAAAATATATATATATATTATAATATATATATATTAAAATATTGTAATANCTGAGGACAATTGAGGGACTCAAACACAACTATTAAAAAAGGTTCAAACATTCACTGATGCTCCAGAAGGAAACACGATGCATTAAGAGCCGAGGGTGAAAACTTTTGAACAGGATAAAGATGTCCAATTTTTTCTAATTTTGTTAAAAAAAAAATATATATTTTTTTTTTCATTTAGTACTGCCCTTCAGAAGCAACATAAGACACTTAAATGTTTGCCAGAAGACAAATTAAGTACAATTGTGAAAGTGTGAAAAGATGGATCTCAAAATCATACAGTCACTGCTGGCAAGGGTTCAAATACGCAAAAGATGCTGGAAAACTGAAGAATCTGCAGGACCTGGAGGATTTTTCTGAAGAACAGAGTTCAGTTTAACTGCTCAGAACAAACAAGAGACTCATGAACAACCATCACAAAACAAAAACAGTCGTGGATCATCCAGGTAACCACACGCAGTATTAAGAACCAAGGGTTCCCAAACTTTTGAACGGAGATATTTTAATAAATTCAACTATTTTTTTGTCTTGTGGACTATATATAAACATATTTTTTGCTAAATATCTTACTCAGGACAGTACTAAATAAAAATAACATGCATTTTGTATGATCTCTCTTATTTTGATCAAATTATTCACATTTTCACAGATTCTGCAAGGGGTTCCCAAACTTTCGCATACCACTGTATGTGATGCTATGATATCAATATGGACCAAAATCTGTGAGGAATATTTCTAGCACCTTGTTAAATATATGCCATGAAGAATTAAGGCAGTTCTGAAGGAAAAAAGGGGTCCAACCTGGTACTAGCAAGGTGTACCACTAAAGTGGCCAGTGAGTGTATATACATAACTGCATTTATCAAGCCATTGTTTTGGCCAACAAGTATTGTAATGAATAAACTGTATACATTTATAACATATAAAACAGATGCGACAAACTATTCCAACCTGCACTCAACAAAATGAATCATGGCATAGTTTATTAAAGCATCTGCATTTTACAGAATAATTACATTTTCAAAATGTATTTATGCAAATACCTTAGAAAAAGTATTAATCACTTTAAAAAAGAAAAGGAAATACTGGAATTTTAGCTTGTAGGACATAATTCAAAAATATTATTCTAATTTATAGGGTTTTGAATTAGATGTTTGAAATCAATCACCCAACTGCTACAGAAGCACAAATTTTGTAAAACTACAGCGTTAACTTCTAGACTTTAATATCTAACAGCCAGCCAATACGTAAACAAACGAAAACAAATAT
Source organism: Anabarilius grahami (assembly GCA_003731715.1). Classification (NCBI taxonomy): domain Eukaryota; kingdom Metazoa; phylum Chordata; class Actinopteri; order Cypriniformes; family Xenocyprididae; genus Anabarilius; species Anabarilius grahami. The sequence continues at coordinate 2,217,842 of RJVU01069537.1, forward strand.
AGCACTTTCATTATTAGCACACACTGCATTTCTCACGCCCAAATCCGTAATTCCTCTTCCACACCCTTCCTGACTATTTTCGACTACTATTTTAAAGGAAAGAGCTCACCCACTTTTAAATGTAGACTTCTTCTGCATCACTGGGCGTTAAATATTGTATTTTGAACATGACCGTCGTAAAAGAATTAGGATTAGAATAACGGCTAATCAACATTTTGTAATTGCTTCTTCTGTTTTGGGGAGTTCTTGTTTTCCTATACAATACTGACACCTGGCGGAAATGTTCAGCAGTGCAAGCCCTTCCGCTTTTTTTGAGGTGACGAATAAATGAGCACAAATAGTCGGTTCTAGAAACTGTTTACATAAAATGCATTTAATGCAAAATAAAAAACTTTGTTTATATTACATACATACATATTTACATATATATATTTACATCATATTACAAACAAATTTACATTATAGATTCAGAACATAATCTGGTATTTTCATAAATATGAAATAAAAACGTAAAATAATTTACAAAAACATTTTAAAACATGTGCACAGTGCAGTGATAGATTTGTACATCACAACAGCAATCCTGAAATGAATTGGACAAAATACATTCAACAAACAGGCCAAATGGCCACTAGTTTAAATGAGATGAACACTAGTCATATGGACGGAAGGAACCCAAGGGCTGACGACACAGCGGGCAGGTCCCAAACGTAATGTAAACCCTCATGCCGCACGGAGTACAAACACATTTATGGCCACAGCTCAAACGTCTGTTTGCCACACTGCTGTAACACACGACACATTCCTCACAGTCTGGAGTTTCATGATCTGAGGGGGAAAACAGAAGAGATTAGATGGTGAAACTACATGTACTAGACCATATAATGACTGCCTTGCACTTGTGTGATTCTTACCTGTGTTGTCAAGGTAATGGTTTCTCAAGTTTCTCTGTTCCAGCATGCTCATTTGCTCCATCTTTCTTCCTAGCGTTTCTTTATCTTCAGTGTATGTGATGTGTGTGAGAGCAGGACAGGACCTCCTGGTGAAGATGCAACATCTCTTTTTGGAACCTATAATACAGATACACAGACCACATACACTGTTAGGCAAAGAAAACTACCAAAAAAAAAACCTAGGCATATATTTATGTCCCTGGTTTTCTTAAAGGTGCAGTAAGGTATTTCTGAGAAACGCTGTTGAAAGTGGATCACACCGAGCACCAAAACTCAGTTGTAGCCATTAAGTAGCAGTAAGGGGCATGTACACGCCTTAGGGGGGAGGTGCCTGTGTTGCATAACGTTCATGAATTTGGGGGCGGAGCTATCATGATAGGGGTGTGATCCATTTGTGTGGGGGCACTTTTGTTTTGGTGATTTTAAATATCAACAGCGTTTCTCAGAAATCAATTACTGCGCCATTAAGCCAGGGGCTTTCCAACTTGGGGCCATAAGGGTTCTGTCAAATCTTGAAGAATTATTTTTTTTTTTTTATAAAATGTACTTTTAGAGCTGTCAGATTTAACATGTACACTTAAGATACGAATTAAATATATATATTTCATATTTGTGAATGTGATTGTA
>RJVU01069537.1:2220166-2238071 GCA_003731715.1 Anabarilius grahami
TATATATATATATATATATATATATATATAGAGCATACTTAAAAAAAATTTTTCAAAAATTAAAAAATAATATATATTTTTGTTATTAATATATAACTGTTGTTGTTATTAATGCTCTCAGAGCACAATATGATACACCAGAAGCCTCACCAAGCATCACCACTGACGTGGTCTGTCCATAGACGTCAATCATCGCCCAGATGGGCCATTTGGGATTCAGAGTGGTCGGCTCCGTGAGTGTTCTGCCATCAGAACTTCGTATGCGCAGGCAGCCATTCTTCTTCAGCCAGAACTGAATCTCTGGTCCTGGGCGACAAATGCCCATGGGAACTACTGCTGCCGCGTACAGTGGAGACTGGGTCAAGTCTGGGATGGCCAGAGGGGGTAAAGTTGTCTGCTCGGGCAAAACATGAGTAAATCCGACCCGCAGTGATCCGTGCCAACCTCGCACACTGTCCTTGACTCGCAAGCGCACCTTCTCCTCTATCTTCACCTGTCGCCCGCTGAACGTCAGTCCGTGGAAGAATGACGACACGTGCCTGGTCACCCGACGACCACCGTCACTCAGCGTTATCAGACGACCCTTCACATCTGAGTGGAAAGAAATCGGTCTCAGGCTACCGAGCGCGTGACACACGCACTTCACTTTCTCTGGAAGAAAAAGAAAAAATGAGATTCATCCACGTGGTGTGTGTGGATATTTCTGTTATGATTCATCTGTCTCTTAGCAAATTGTGTTCGCTCGGAAGTTTTCAGTACATAATAAAACACGTACAGCATCAAATAAGTCACGCCGTAATATATATAATCAAATAAGAACTGAACTGGTTCTTTGAAACGAACTGTTTGAAAGAACCGATTTATAGCCACTAGAGGCCGCCGCTGCTCACTGTCAAAATCACTATGTTTTGGAAAGTTTCCTGTAATGCATCATATCACACACTTAATCGAGCTCAGACTCTACAATGTTGCACGGTGAATAATAATTTCACATCATTCACGCACAATATAATCTATAATCTAATTATTTATTGACGATTATATGGTAAATTACTGTAAATTAGTTTCTTTAAAAAAATAAAATAAAATTAGAAACTTGCTAATTAAAAATGTTAAATACCAACACAACTTTCTTTAAGCTTGACATGCTTTTTCATTTAGAGATATTGTTGAGAAGTTACCATTTGCTTCTAGTGTCATCTTCTTACCTTTCTTTTTCTCTGTCATCCTGTTTTCTTAACCAGCTCTTGGTATCTTCAGCACACCAGTTTCTGTATGTAAGTGAATCGGGAATCTGTTGTTTTTTAAATGCACGTTTTGTGTTTTATAGCTAAACATTACTCCTCATAGGATATAAGTAGAGGAGGGACTATTAAAAGGGCGGAGCCCTGGAAAGTTACCTTGAGGATGACTCGATTGCTCAACACTGAAATGACAGCAATAACTGTTCGGAAAATTTTAGGTATTTAGTAATGCATTCGTTTTTTCTACGTATAAATTGATAAGCAAAAGAAAGTATTTGGGAGTGTTTATATGCGCGTTTGCTCCTCCAGACTCCGTAAACACTCGGAAAATAAACTTTTCACACGTTTATTTATTTTGTCTAAAAGCAATGCTTAACATAATTTTTAAAAGTTTTTTTAGTCCTAATTTGACTAAATTATACAGCTTGATTGGAAATGATTCTATAAAGTTATATTTATTATTATATTTAAAGTTATATTTTTTTATTTTTTTATTAATTTTATATTTAAATGGTAACTCGATAAATGTAGTGTCAATTATTCACTATTCACCATTTCAGTGAGCCATTTGTGTATAATTCTAGATGTTTTCTAAAAGTAGGAATATTTCCTGGATCAAGGACATTGTGTGCGCTTTGGTGTTTTAAAGCTTTCCATTAAAGTGCTTTGCAAAGCAGTCGACAACATATTCAAAAAATGCAGTATTATTTCACTTTCACATTGAGTGTTTCAGTCAAGGTTACTATATATGATATCATTAACTCAGTCAATCATTCACTCATCTCATGATAACAATTTGTTATGTTTATTGCTGTTTCAAAGGGATAAATGTGGAAATGAATTAACTGTGTATTTTCTGTTTAAGCATACACAATGTGTGTGCGTTATACACACTGCCTGGCCCAAAAAAAAGTCACTGTTTGGATTTAAATTGGCAAATACTTAAAGGGTTAATTCACCCAAAAAAGAAAATTATGTCATTAATTACTCACCCTCATGCCGTTCACCGTAAGACCTTTGTTCATCTTCGAAACACAAATTAAGATATTTTTGATGAAATCCGATGGCTCAGTGAGGCCTGCATTGACAGCAAGTTCATTTACACTTTCGAATGCCCAGAAAGGTACTAAAGTTATATTTAAAACAGTTCATGTGACTACAGTTGTTCAACCTTAATATCTAGTTATGGGCAATTTCAAAACACCGCTTTATGAAGCTTCGAAGCTTTCCGAATCTTTTGTTTCGAATCAGTGGTTCGGAGCGCCAAAGTCACGTGATTTCAGTAAACGAGGCTTCGTTACGTCGTAAGTGTTTTGAAATTTCAATGGTTCATGTGACTTTGGCAGTTTGATACGCATTCCGAACCACAAAAGATTCGCAAAGCTTCGAAGCTTCATGAAGCAGTTTGAAAGTTTGAAAGTGTAAATTAATTTGCTGTCAATGCAGGCCTCACTGAGCCATCGGATTTCATCAAAAATATGAACAAAGGTCTTACGGGTGTGGAACAAAATGAGGGTGAGTAATTAATGACAGAATTTTCATTTTTGGGTGAACTAACCCTTTAAGAGTCTATGATTGGATCATTATTGCAATTATTATTATGTTTCTAGCATAATATTATATGTTGACCAAAAATTGATAAACCTCTTGATGGAAAAACATCACATCATTTATTTCCATCAAGAGATGCATCAGTATTTGGTCAAGATCTTGAATTTAAGGTCTGGACTGGGTCATAATCAATTTATTTAGAATAATGGAACAAAATACCCCTATCTTCTCAACCATTCTTTCACAATTTGAGCCTGATGAATCTTGCTTGTCATTCTGGAATATGGCAATGATGTGTCTTTCTACATGGTTGATTAAGAAATGAAAAGCTACACACTCCATTAATTAGGGTTTGAAGAACTGTTGCCAAACATATAACATGCTAGAAACGCTAGTGATTAGATAATAATCACAGCAATAATGATCCAGTCATAGACTCTTAAGTATTTGCCTATTTAAATCCAAACAGCAATTTTTTTTTTTTTTTTGGTGGGGCAATGTGTGTGTGTATAAAACTTAGCTCAACTAAAAGGAACTAAAATTCCATTCCTGTCTTTTTTCACACCAAGAAGTGTGTAAGTATGTTACTTCATTGTGTATGCACAGTAAGTTAATTCTCAAATTATGTATTAAATGGATGTTTAAGAAGCCAGACTTTACTTGAACTGTCAAAAAGAAACCTAAATATTGTGGTGAGAATGGATAGACACGCTCTTTGCACAATCATAAAAAGCATTATTATTTATTAGAGTAATCATTAACAGTGATATAGCTGAATTATTAAACAGGCAACATGCACCACAAGATACATACTCTTTAGTCCCTTGTAGGAGGCATGTTTTGAGTATGTGGGTCACATGACTCGGTTGAAATTTTTACGTATTAATCTTACTTTTTTCAGTAAGAAAAAAAAGCCATACAACTGCTGATATTAATTGTGAACTTTGTCTCAAGATACTGAAAAAATAAAATTAAGTTATATGTTGTTCATACTGTTACTTACCACATTTTAAAAAGTCTGTTGCCAGATTGGGGTAAGAAAAAAGGCTAATCCACAATATTGACAATATATTGGGGAGGGGGTTGTGTTCCCCCCTTCTAATATTTCCCCCTTCTGTGTACTTTTAAGGGTTATTATAAAAGGGTTAGTTCCTGTCCTTGATTCTGATTGGTCAATAGCTGTGTTTTATTCATGATAAAACACGGCTATGACCACTTCACCAAATTGATACAAATTTTAGAAGAAAAATTATTCAGACATTTTGACCTGACCATGTTTTGCTTAAAATGTTAACATGACATAATTAAGATTACATTTTTCTGACACAGTTTAAACTCTGAGATCTTGCCACATTTTATTGCCATTTTTTTTTTAACTACAGTGAATTAACTGAATTAATGAATGAAATGTTCAAATTTTGGTTTGACTGTACATAGACAATCTATATTGGGCCTAAAAGTAACTTTTTGCTGCACCTGCCAGTGGCCAGTGACTTAAGAACATTTACAGGCCATAAATATTAATGTTGTTCATGCTGTTATTTACCACATTTTGAAAAGTTTGTATCTCCTGAGATACATTGCCAGATTAGGGTAAGAGAAAAGGTTGAGCCCCCTGTTCTCAGTCCCCCTTCTATGTACCTTTTAAGGGTTAATGTCACACCTTTCTGCTTTAGTATTTTTAAGCTCTATGATTACCATTCTCCAGTCTTTGTTAATGTACCTTCTGAATCATCATGGGGAGTCAGTTTCCTCAGGCAGGCACATTTAAACCACCACACATAAATTACATGGCCAAAAGTGTATACCAAATCCTAACACGTATTCTTATGGTGCGTTCAAGTCATGTCTGAAAGATCGTATTTATGAGCTGAATGCACATGAACGCCACCTCAATGTCGTAAATAAGAGTGGGAAGTTCGGGATTTTCAATCTGTACGGGTTGGGGGCATGACAGTGAGAAACATGGTGGAATATTACAACAACATTATAGGTATTTAGCGGTGACATAGTCAGGCTTTTCTGTTTACAATGAAGTAAGCTACTGCCTGCACAAAATATGATAGCATTATAATATAACAATATAATGTGTAACGATAAAGTTTACAGTGGGTTCATAAAAAAGCAAAACACCTGATGCACATTCTTTGTTCTTCACTTTCTATAAGTAGAAGTGGTGTATTTTGTTGTAATTAATTACGTTTTTAAATAAAATGTTAAATTAAATGTTAAAAATGTTACTCTTGCGGTCACATCTATTTCCCTAAAAACTTTTCGATTTAGCGCATTGTGAACTGAACTGATTTAGAGTTTACTTCAGGTGAAGGGCAAAGCTCAATAAAACTACTGTGAAGGTGTGAGCCGACAGAACGGGTGCGTTCTTGTTGATGTTGTTTATCACTATAATGCAATAATGTTTTCATTTCACAGCTGTAACATTTTCAGCTGTTTAAATTTAGAAATGAAAGTTAATCTGCTGCCTTAATAATGTGAGTTAACTAAACTTGAAGATAACCTTCGTTTCAACTCACAAATAGTCAAAACAGCGCATTAGGCTACTTTAAGTTTAATATTTAACTTAAAGTAGTGAGTTGTCTTGACTATTTTTGAGTTGAAACAAAGGTTATCTTCAAGTTGAGTTAACTCACATTTTTAAGGCAGCAGGTGAACTTTCATTTCTAAGTTTAACCAGCTAAAAATGTTTTACAGTTTATTCTGCAGTTGGACAGGACATTGTTTTAATTTACAAACTACTTGTCATATGAGTATGTGCTGTAGCCTACTAAAATATTTTTATAGTGAGCATATTAATATGATTAATCCTGTTTTCAAACAGTCTAGAACTATAGGCCTGTCTAGAAATAGACCTTATGCGCCAGAGAAACAAGTGGGCCGCCATCTTTAGAATATTGTCTTTGAACTTCCGTTTTCGCGGTAGCTCTGTATATGGCATCGCTGTCAAAGAATAACTATAGCTGGTGAAGTGGATTTACTTGTTGTTGAGTTAATGAAAGTTATCATGAGCATTGTAATGTTTAAAGCAAATTACTTAAAGCGGCAGTCCGCAACTTTTTTGGGTTAAAAATTATCCAAATCAATTTTTGAGCAAGTAACCAGCCAGTGTTCAAAGCCATCTCATTATCTTAGCTCGATTCACAACGATAAGCTTGTAATAATGTTTTATAATAAGAGCGACATGGCGGATTTCCGCGGGAAATTTAAGCATGCAGCAGTTCCTCTGTGCGTCATTACGTCACGTCCGTAAATAGAAAAAAGGAGTTCAGGCAAGTCCGTTGGGTGAGGATCCTGCTGGTAGCGGCACATTTATAGCCTGTTCTCACAGCAGCTGAAATAATTAAATTTATCATTTTGATGGCGGATTGTAATCCAGAAAGATCCAAATGACAATCATCAGTGACAGCTGGAGATTCACCCGTAGCCAAAAGCAAAAGACTTCGGACTGCGGAGTGGCTACAGACATTGAAATCTACAGGTAACGCTAACACACACTAAATACACAGTCACGCAATACTGATGTTGTAAACATTTACAATTTGAGAACAATATAACATTAATAATAATTTGCACGGTTTGACGTGATCCGAGCTAAGCGATCGTTAGATTTAATCATCATTGGCAGCGCGATTTACTGTAAGCCTAATGTTTTTTTCCTCAGTTGTTCAGAACAAAAGTGGCAGACATGTTACTTACTTGTTCAGATGATATTTTCCAGTGAAAATTCTTATATTGGTCATACTTTCGAGATGTAGAATCTGTGATTCTGAAGTCCAGTATCCACACCGGTGCGGTGACTGACAGCAAGCATTAGATTCATCCGCGCTGACGAGCTGTGCCGAGGCATAAGGCACGTACAGATAACTGTTCCGCATATGACTGCAATTGCAGGTTTCAAACAAGAGATGGCGACAAAGAGGAAAAATCGCGGACTGCAGCTTTAATAAATGTCAGTAGATCGGGAAGTTTTTAAAACGGAAAAAAAAAACGGAAGACAAAAGACAACGAGCGCAGCGCTGAGAAGGGGCGGGGCTTCATAAGTATATGTTGCTAGAAAAAGCTATTATTTATCCCACCTGTTGTAGATATGGTCTGCAATATGTCCAACATCCTTCCAGTTGTTTATTCCTATTGTGTTTTCTTTCCTGCAATAACCTTTTTTGATAGAGTTCAACCTGGAATAAAATATCATAGGCTACAGGTTGAAAAGAACAAGTCATCTTTCTTTCTTACATGACCATCCTCAATCGTCTAAAGTTAAAAGTCAATAGATTTAGAATTAATTATTGCAATTTGTTTCATTTATGACCCTATTATATTGGCCGTCTATAATTGCAAGTTTCTTAAGTTATCATATCAGTACCCTGCTAATAAAATATCAGAATATTTAAAAATTTTCAAGCTTTTTGTAGGCTAGCCTACTTCAATTATGACTGTCCATAATCAAAAATCATGAAAGACGGAGTCCATGTGAGTGAATTTCACTCTGGGATGTGACTTCACATTCTGGGAATTCCACAGGATGCAGATCAGAGATGGTTTCATTCTGTTGGAAATTTACTAAAACACTACTGGGGTGCGTTTTCTGAAGCTAGTTGGCTGAAGATGCTTTTGTGACCATAAATCCGGTTTATTTCCATGGGTGTACCATTTACAACGAGCGCAAAAGATGTCACTCTCTAGGCATTTCGAGGAAGTCACATGACAGCTTGTCACATTTGATTTAGTTTTATCACGTGAGCAAGCTGAACGAGCGCAAACGGTCTTCTGGAATTAATTGTGTTTGCAACGGTTTGTAACCAGTTTGCAACGTAACCAGTAATTTTCCTATAGCATATGCTCTCCTGGCCACGACCACTTCAGCTAGCGCCAACTCTATTGTAACTAATCACATGATAGTCTTGACAGTAAATGTCTGTTTGCAGATACCACAGTAGTGCCGTTGTAATGGATCAACTGGGGATCATGTTATCTGGGGGAAATTCCACAGTATTTGCCATTATGCTTTTTAAGCCCTCACATTGAAGCGTAAACACTGCATACATTTATATTTTATAATAATTCTGGGGTGGCACGTGGCAGTGCTTTTCTGATTCAGCGAGCCTACTGAAGCCTCTCCTACTTTGATAAAGAAAAACCGAAACCTCCGTTCAAAAACTTGCGACCATATTTGGCGTCGGGAAACACACCCCATGTCGTTTTTGAGCGGTGGTTTCGCTTTTTTTCCTTATCAAAGTAGGAGAGGCTACCAACACAATTCAAAGGACCTTGCGACCAAAGTTGGCTAACGATTCTTTTGAAAAAACGCACTCATGGTAGATGTTTTACTGCACAGGTTTGCCAGTTAAAACTGGTTTACAGAATGATGACTGACAGGTCGTATTCTCCTTAATCTGCAAACAGTCCTTCATGTAACACTGGTTAGTAAGCAAGTGAACTAAAATAAAGTTAGAAGATAAAGAAACTTTATTACAGAAGGAAGTGCTTCGATTTTTACAGCCTATTCTGCAGTTTGTCGAGACATTGTTTTACTCTACTTGAAATATTTTTATAGTTTCTTGTTGACATATGAAATCACTGCTGATTCACTAAATTACTGTTGTTAATTGCTCCTCCCCAACCAAACCAGAGAAATAAACACACAATTTGTTTCTTTTTTTAACAGTTTATTAGAGGGATGACTGACATTTGTATGAAAATAAAAATATGTTTTTTACAATACAAAATGTATGTGGCATAGTGTGCAAAACATGTCAAAAATATACAGCATATACAAACAACTATACATAAGTGCTTTCTTTTTTAAATAATGAAAAAAAGCCTGTACATAATGATTATATATTATGGATGTGAAAGGTTTCATTATAATATTGAATTACATTTGTTTATGTTCTCCCAAATTCAGCTGAGTCTCGGATTGCTCTCAGGAGCATTTTGTAAAGTTCCACCTCATCTTTTACAACCCTGGGCAGGAACAATCCCATCATGCATGTGTTAGCATATGGTAGACGGCATCCACGCTCCTCTGGCTGGTAGAAGTTAATGCTGGGCTTCTGGGAGAACCCAAGCGGTGGGACTTCATCCGCTCCAGTTGTAAATGCCAAAATCTCCTCAAAATGCAACTCGTTTTGTGGAGCTTTTGGTTTTTTATCTGTTGAGGGAAAAATGACAAGCTCAAGTCTTAACAAATTGTCAATTACAAGCACAATTATTACACAGTTTATCTCACAGTTCACTTGCTAACTAGGAAACTCACCCTCGATCATCTTAAGCACCAGTTCCCAGTAATGTAAAGTCTCCTCTTCAGCCGCCCTCTTCTTGGTCCCTGCTTTACTCCAGTGGATTTGGAACAGGGCTGTGAATGTGCTTCTGGAAAGGGGCTCATGGATGTGGGTAAAGATGGGCAGAAACTCAACCCAGTGAGTTCTTACCATATCCCAGAACTGTCCATAAGCATTCAGTCCCTTTGTGAACTGATGAATCATATTTGATGTTCTGTAAAAAATTAGCACAGGCTGTAAATGACTATTCCTATATTTAAGCAATATCACACAACATATTACTAAACAGATAATTATTTTTACAAATATACTAAACGGTGATCTTGAAAGGACTAGTCAAATTAGAGGACCGGAACTAACTGTTGTATAAATGAGTGTTAATTTGATAACTTTTATTACTCTTTCTTATTAAATGAGTAATCAAATTTTAATAGATACATACCTAAGATATATGTAATGTCGAACAGCATAGGAGTAAATCTTTGGTACATCTTGGATGGAAACTTCAGGTTTGTATATTCCAGGGAATCCACAGTCACAGATCCAGTCACCATGCTCTCTCTGCAGACTATGGAGGTCGTCCATCGTTTTACATGACAAAATCTGAACGCAAGATAAAATGATTAGAGATAAAGCATCTTGTAGCTAAGAGATCTTGTAGCTAAAGCTGATTGATGGAGAAATGTATAGAAACCTTTTTCAGTTTGTCCTGAATGTCAGCATCTGGTATTAGTTGCCAGTCGAAGTCTACCAGTCGACATTCTCGGGTGCACATCAGCTGGTACAGGCAAGGGTCAAGAGCTTTGAGTCCTGGTCCGCCATGAGCCACAGACCATGCAATCAGCTTCCCTGCCAACTCATACTTGTGTTCCTCCAAGGCCATCTGGTCATAGGTGAAGAACAAGTGTCCAGACTGCCCCTCAAAGATCCCCAGCGATCTTTGCACCTCCATCATCAGGATTCTGAGGCAAGGGTAATGAGATGCCAATCATGTCAAAGTCATACAAAGCTGTAACCTCACCACTAGTGCATGTTTCATGTTTAAGAATGAGTTTTCTACTCTTCAATGAATCCAAATCTAAATCCAAATTCTTCAGTGTAAGTGGCATACCTAAAAAACTCTCTCCGTGGACCTCCACAGTCGAGTGCTTGCTCACCAACAAATGTCACGAGAGGTATTTTTGTCCAAGGGAAATTGCAGTTGGAAAGAGCATCTTTAGCACTCTGCAGCAACTTGTTACGAGAAACCAATACTGAAACGTGCTTACTGGCACTGAGATGCATGTGCTGAAACTCTCTGAGCAAAGAGCTAACGTCCATGTCCTCCTGTTGAAGAGATGTAAATACTGCCTTATGCTGCCTTTCTGCAATGTCAGTGTCTAAGGTGCATGTGGGTGCTGCAGCACCCCTTGTTTTCACAGGACAGTAAATGCAATGCACATTTTTGTTCATTTACATTTATTCATTTTTTTTATCATTTAATAATTGTTTGTAATAAACACTTGGGCTATAAAAAGTGTTATGTGTTGATTTATTATTATTTTTTTTTTTAAAGAACAACTAAGATAAAATAAAAAAGCTTTACAGGCGCAAGCATAGGATGAGTTTCTAATAACGTTTTTGCAGCGTTGAGCAATGTAGTCAATCAATCAGACATATCTGTTGATTTCTTGAACGCATCGGCCAATCAGATGCTAGAATCCACTCACTGCTCTAAATATCAGTGTTTATTCAGTGCTGAATGTTTTGCAAGCTGGCAAATCCTCTGATTATAACAAAGTGTAGACACTATTAAAGATTCACTGTGCAGTCAATGGAGCTTTGTGAAATCGCGATTAACTGAGAGTGAGCTCTCTTTGCGCGCATTCTGCCATGCCAAATCATGTACGCAGCACTGCCTATGCTTGCTTTTATGTTAAATTAACAGTGGTTTGCGAATGTTGATACTTTAATAACAAATAATTTATCAGCATTTATAATAGCATTTAAAACTATTTCATGGATGTACTGAAAAAATTGTTTTATACTTTTTATATGTTTAAAGGCTTAATGTATCTCCCATGTGCAGTCAAATGACTTGGTGTATAGGCTATGCTGTTTAAACGATATATACCATAATAAAGGTAATTACCATTGAAGAGTTTTGGCTTGAATCTGAAAGATAACTGTTGGTTGAAGTCAGCCGGTGCCTCTGTTGTGCAGGAACAGGTGGAGGAGAGCGTGATGGTGAGAAAGCATTTGCATTCATAACTGATGATAGTGTGTGTGCAGTCATCTGTGGGAAAAGTAGTAGCCTAGTTTAACTGTATAGTATTGTCAAGTAATTGTCCACTAGCAGGTTAAAAATAAAGTGCCTTCAAAGAACTCCAGTGCTTAAACATTCACCTTAGTTCTTTCAGTGGCACTTCCACAGTATTTAAGAACTGATTCAATTAATAAATAACAATTTTCTACTATACCTCATTTAAAACAATGTCTGTCTCAGGAATTATATACAGTATGCTGTCACCAAGCTCCTTTTTTATTTTCTTCAGAGTGTCTGCATGTAATCTGCAAAGTCTTCCATGTTTATCAGCCTTTGCAAAAAGGAAACCAATGGAATCCAGATTGACCAAGGGATATCTGGAGCAAATGAAGCGATTCAGCTCTCTCCAAGTCCAGTTTAGATCTACACCTCTTGACTCCTGAACAGGAATGCCTAAAAATCATCAGATTAGAACACATTGTAAGATTCGTAATCTTTCAAACTGGCGTTAATTGTAAAACTCTAAATTATGCGCACTATAGAGAACTGTCAATGCAGGTGATGTTTTTAAGCTGGAAGTAGCCAGGTAATGTACCTAAACCAGCTCTTGTGAGATCTGAACATTCTTTGGAGCTTGGGATGGTCATCTGGTTGGCATACTGTACAAGGATGAGACTCGGTTTCCAGTAAGATGATGTTTTCCAGACCATTCTGGTGTCTAAGCATAATAAAAAGGTTAATGGAATCAGTACACTGGATACTAAAACTATAAGAAGATGCTTGATGGATGGTTCATTATTGATTTTGGCATTTTAAGAAAACCCTTTCACCTGTTTTATGGTTATTCTCATCCTCTGACATTTGTCTCTCAAACTGTCTTGTCAACCAGTTGATGCCACCGTCTATGGGACAAACTGGGCATGATGTTCGACTGCCCCTCCTTGAGCCTACAGCACATTTATACAAAAGATTTTATACATTTAATAAGCAGATTCAAGTATCAATTCTGACTGATCTGAAAAAAAGAGGCCTTTTCTCCCTGTGTACTTACCCAGAAGGCGGACAGCACTTGTGTTTCCGTACAAATCAATGAAAACCCACAATGGATTATTCAGGTTCAGTCCTTTTGCTTTCAGGTAATATTTCTCCCCGCCTTTCTCTTGAACAATAACCATGCCTGCATAGTTCATCCAAAACTGAAGCTCTACTCCACGCCTACACAAGTCCTCTGGCACTGGCACAACACAGTATCCCTGTGTGTCCCTGAGGTTTGGTATAGAGGCAGGTGGTATATTGTTTCTTTGTGGGCAGATGTTGGTGAAACCCACACGGAGCGCCCCATCCCATGACGAGGTGCAGTCCTCAATACATATACACAGCTTTTCGTCCACCTTTACTGTTCGGCTAAGAAACACCAAACCATTCATAAAGTTTGAGGTGTCTCTGGACGCGAGTCGCCCTCCTTGGCTGAGGGTCACATATTGTCCTGTCAGGTCCACGTTGAAAGTCATCGGGCCCAGACATCGACTGCCACACATGCGATCATGCTCTAATATAATACAAATGAATCTTAAAGTCAGACTGACAAACCAATGAACCTATATAGAACCTCTGTGTGTATTTTGACCAGTTATACTCACTCATTGTTGGTTTGCCTTTGCTTCATGAAAAGGTCCTGATGTTTAAGATGGTAAACGCAACCAAAAAATGATTTGCGACTGTCGCTTTTACTGTCCAAGTAGCTCTGTGCACCTCAGAGAACAAAAGCCTGTTTTACTAGTTGCACTGGCTGAATGAAAAAAAGGGGGAAGGGCTAAGATGCAGGTGAAGAAGAAAGGGGAATTACTGGGTGACTTATCTTTCTGGTGTTTCCACAGAACGAATTACATTACAAGATTTTATTTTTTTAATTGGATGTTAGGCCTCTCATGACTCAAAAACAGTATTTAATTTTGTAATGTAGTTTCATTTCCTTAGAAATGTTTTATCTTATGTGCTGAAAGGTGAAACTCATAAAGACATGCGGTTGCACTTTATTTTACAGTATACATGCACTTACATTGTACTTAAGAAAGTACTGGGTAATATAAAGTAACTACGTGTGTTAAGGTTAGGTTTAGGCTATGGTTAGGTTAGGGCAGCAATCTTATTTTTTCTCAATTTAATCCATTAGCTAACATAAGCTAACAATAAGCAATATATTTGTTACAGTTAACATTAGTTAATAAAAAATACAACTGCACTGTAAAACTGAAATTAATTAAATTAAATAAGTTTGTTTCACTTAAATAATAATCAAAGTTCATGGTACTTAATAGAAAAAAGTTGTGTGAACTCAAAATTTCATTGTAACAAGCTGAACTTAATATGATTGAGTTGAGTTGCAGCAGATTTCTAATTCCCAGCATGTTTTGCATCAGACTGTATAAATAAATGTTGAAATTAAGTGTTATTTTGTGTGTTTTTGCACAAGATTAACATAGGGAGATGTAACTTAGTGTTTAATGTAGTGTTATGTTGGGATTTACAGGGGGGTTCTGTTATGTTAGTTTTGTAGGGTTACCATTCTGGTGAAGAGTATAGAGCTTGTGGTAAGTTGAGGATGGGCTGCAAAACTTTTAAGACCACATATACTGTATGCTGTTTGATTATATGCAAGTATATAATGACAGTCTCTTTAATAGTTATAATAGCATGTGTTATTTGCTATCTAACATTTAACCAAGACCTGAATGTGATGTTTATGTAAATGAACAGTATGTAATTGAGTTCATTTATTGAGTTGGGTGGGGCTGAGAACTGTGGGAGCGAAGGAATGCCGGTGACGTGACTGTTATTGAGAGACACCAGTGCACCACACTGGCCTTGCTCCACTTCCACGGCTCTCGGCCCCCGCCCCACTTGTCAAAAAAAAAAAAAAGTTAGTTAACTTAAATGTTTTGAGGTAATAAGTTTCCTCAAATGGTTTGAGTATTCTGAACTTATTGAGTTTTACAGTGTGTTCATTGTTAGTTCCTATTAGCTCAGGTCCATTAAATAATATTAACAGAGACAACTTTTGATTTAATATTCTAAAAATCTAATAATGTATTAGTAACTGTTGAAATTAACAATAAGATCAATAAATGCTTTATTAACATATGCTTTTGTTACCGTTTAAACTTTTACATATGGAATCACAAATATTTCAGATGACTTTGATGGTAAATATCGTGCTGGTAAATAACTTGACACGTGCTTTCCAACAACAATGTTGATCCTCAACTTGTGATTAACCAGCGAGATGATTTTTCTTTTGAAGACTTTGATGCCAGGAAAAGAGGCAAACAAGTTTTCTCGCCACAATAGAATGCTTACAGAAAGAGATAACTTTGGCTCATTGAAATACTGGTGAAACAAGACATGTGTTGAATAGTTTCATGACTGTTTTTTAAGAAACCAAACAGCTAACACACTGTATTATCCTTCATGATGTTTAAGGGTTTAAAGAAAGCAGTATGGATCTGATGCTGAGATAAATGCAGGGATCAGTCGAAATCGCCAAAGTGAGGGGGGACCTGCATTTAATTTTAATGCAGAATACTGTAAAAATATGGACTTTTTAAGTATGACTTAACTATTTATATTCATGAATCATACAGTAAGTAGTTCAGGTGGGTTTGAATATTGATGTTACATCAATTATTGGTATACACTACCATTCAAAAGTTTGGAAACATTACTATTTTTAATGTTTTTAAAAGAAGTCTCTTCTGCTCATCAAGCCTGCATTTATTTGATCAAAAATACAGAAAAAAACTGTAATATTGTGAAATATTATTACAATTTAAAATAATGGTTTTCTATTTTAATATACTTTAAAATATATTTTTTTTCTGTAATGCAAAGCTGAATTTTCAGCATCATTACTCCAGTCTTTTGTGTCACATAATCCTTCAGAAATCATTCTAATATGCTGATTTGATACCCAGTTATTATCAAAGTTGGAAACAGTTGTGTTGCTTAATATTTTTGGGAAACTGTGATACTTTTTTCAGGATTCATTGATGAATAAATAGTCAAAGAGAACAGCATTTATTAAAAATAAAAATATTTTCTAGCAATATAAATCTTTACTATCAGTTTTTATCAATTTAACACATCCTTGCTGAAAAAAAGTATTAATTTCTTCCAAAGAAAAGAAAGAAAGAAAAAAATACTGACCCCAAATTTTTGAACAGTAGTGTATATTGTTACAAAAGATTTAATTTAATTAAATACTGCTCTTTTTTAGCTTTTTATTCATTAAAGAATCCTGAAAAAAAAAAATCACGTTAAAAAAAATATTAAGCAGCACAACATTTGTAATAAATCAGCATATAGTATTAGAATGATTTCTGAAGGATCATGTGACACTGAAGACTGGATTTAATGATGCTGAAAATTCAGCTTTGCATTACAGACATAAACTATATTTTAAAGTATATTATAATAGAAAACCATTATTTTAAATTGTAATAATATTTTACAATATTACTGTTTTTTTTCTGTATTTTTGATCAAATAAATGCAGGCTTGATGAGTAGAAGAGACTTCTTTCGCAAACATTAAAAATAGTAATGTTTCCAAACTTTTGAATGGTAGTGTATATAATTATCAGAATGTCATGCTGTAATACCTGAGTTTCCATTTCACTGCTGTACTTTTTTCTGAAATCATAACAATTCTGGAAAAACCAGGGATCGGGATCATCTGAGATCCAGGGCCCATCCCGCTTTCCTTTTCTGCACAAACAGGTATGTGGCAAGAATACTGTCATAACGAAAGCAAAAGTATGACTCCACATGATCGCACATGACACCTCTATAAAATTTGACTTTTGATCTGTTTGGTTTATAAACTTTAAACATTAACATTTATGAATCAAACACCTAACACAACAATACAAATAGCCAGAAACAATAATGAAAATAGAAACAATAAAAATTCAAATCAAATAATTAATAAATAAATATAAATAATTTACATTCTGTAGCATAAATTCTGTAGAATGTTTTCATAATCACTTCACTTCTTTTTTCATCATCTCATTTTTATCTTTCATCACTCTGTGAAAGTTTAGTGACACAGGTCTGATGAAACATGCGGAAACTGAACAAGTAAATAATGATGAAACATGCCTGATATTGGGTGGAACTACCAGCTGTAAACACAGCATATGAGATCAGGTAACCATATTTATAATATAAATAATTGCTGCTATACATGGAATACCTAGATGACCTACTATATTTGCTAAAATGTGCAGTGAGCTTCTGACCTTCCATTTGTAGCTTGACGAATGAACCAGGCGTTGCATCATCAGTTACAATATTCAACCAAAAATGTTTTTATTTTATTTATTTATTTTATTTTTTATTTTTTTGTGCTGTTGCACAGTGTGCAGTAGTCAATTGTCACAGTGACTGGCTGCAGAAAACAGAACTCCACAGATTTTGAATTCTTTCCTTTACAAACTTTACTTCACATCCACAATTTGCTAGTGCTATCAGTTGTCAAAAAGTGTATAATTATCAGCTCCATTTAACACATTTATTTCAATCCATTCTGCAGAATAATGGGAATTTTCACACAATGTGCAAGTCCAGATTTTACTGGTACATTACCTTCCACCATTCAGATAAATATGCCTTCTGAAAAACTTGCAACAGCTTTCTGCAAAACATTTTGGCAGTGTGTGTGGAAGCAAAAAAAAGCACAGAACTTTCCAAAACTATAAATACCCTTAGAGAGCCTAGATGAACAGACGCACTGATCAGATAAAACAAGATATGGTGTCACGTGTAAACAAGAATTCCATGTAATTGTTTGTACTATAAACATCACATTTCTCTGAAGTTAATATAATACAACATATAATTATAACATGAAGCCTAAAGTGAATGGATGGGCTGATTCTCTTTCTACCAAATGTCTTAATACAAAGCCAAGTTCAAGCTGAGACAAGTTCAGCAGCTTATTTTTTCTTCTGATCACAGATTGGCAGTTGTTTTTAAAGCATTGACAATATGTTAGAATAGATTCAGCTTTTTTTGTATTTTGCCAGTGATTAAAGTACATAGTATGCACATATTGGCCATATTTGTATTAGGACACATTACTTTTTAACAAATGTAATGATTCATTTATTATACGCTTTCAGTACTTTTGCAGGTTCCTCTTGTCTTCATGAACTGAGTGAGGGATTGTCAATAGGTCTCTAGAGAGATTGTTGATTTCAGACATTGTGACTATCTATCGCCATCTACAGGTTAGCAGCCTAAACAATAAAATCCATCTAGGGAATTTTCCATTATAAATCCTAAAAGTCAGTGGAAGAGGTTTTTAAATACATGTTTGGGAATCCCTGCATTAAAATAAAATAAAATAAAACTTTATGTCCTAGGGATTTATTTTCATTAAAACTAGGATTTTACCTTTCTTTTTTAATTATTTTATTATTATTATTATTATATTCTTTAAGGTACTTATAATTATTATTTTCTTTAAGGTATAATCTTTTTTTCTATACCTCAAAAAAAAAAAAAAAA
>RJVU01069537.1:2250321-2317865 GCA_003731715.1 Anabarilius grahami
ATTAAATGACAATTGTTTTATTGTATTTCTTTACATAATACTGGTATATCGTATTGTCCATATTATCTGAAAATATTGGAAAAAACAACAACCTGAAAATCAGATTTTATGATCATCAGCAAAATCTTTGTTGTTTCAGTTCAAGCTACAAAAGCAGCAAACACAACACAAACAAACTAATGAAATGTCTCACCCTTTGACTCTCCTAGTGTCAATGTGAAATTGTCTTCAGTGGAAAAAACAGGAAAACAGGCTGGAGACAAGACAAAAACATAACCAATAATAAGGTAAATAGTTATCATCATTCATTAATTCATCCATCAGCATTCGTTAAAACATTTTGATGAAGATGGGATGTTTGAGAGATCGGATCACCTTGTGGTCTCCCATGCAGATGTTGGAGCCCAGTGTGTTATAAACAACACCACTCTCACCCTCTTCCCTCTGCAGACAACAAACAATAAATCAACAAATTTAGCAATACAAGTCGCTGTTCTTTCAACTCAAACATGCATATTGCATATTCTATGCAATAACCAAATGATTATTGATTTAATCATATGGATGTGTATAATAACATATTCAATTATGGTGTAAAAAAAATAAGTCAAAAATATGTTTTAAAAAAAATTCATTAAGATAACAACTATAAAAGTTATACAAATGTAAACCTACCTGGTGAATGATGTCTCTCGCTTTGTGGGACATTAGGATGCGGTCACACCATGCCGGGCATCGTGTGTTCATGTACTGTGTAGGTTTAGTGTAGTCTTCACTGTATGGGTAACTGAAACATTAAAAACATACATGCAGAACTCAGACAAGAAAATTACACGGTTTTGGACTGACAATTACATGGTGGGGTCAGTATTCTGCCCAATTTAACTTATCTGTCTGTATTTTGTCATTTATTCTGAACAGTTTGATTAGCTTATTTGAGTGTGCTTGGTTAGAGCTAAACTAAAGAAAGGGTTAGAGCTAAAGAAAAAGAGGTTAAACAGTACTTCAGATAGCTTGAAAAAAAGAAGAAATTAAGAAAAAAGAAATGATAGCTCATTTTTATTATCTGTGTCTCAGAAGTTATTTTTCACTATTGAAAATAGTGTGAAAGAGCTTCTTTTTTAGGTGTTTAGCTGCATTCATTTGATCAAAATATATATAAAAAAAGTAATTAATTCCTGGGATAGCAAAGCTGAATTTTCAGCAGCCATTACTCCAGTCTTCAGCAGTGTTGGGGTAACGCATTACAAGTAACATGTGTTACGTAATCAGATTACTTTTTTCAAGTAACAAGTAGCGCATTACTTTTAAATTTACACCACAATATCGAGTTACTTTTTCAAGTAAAGTTACTTTTTTTCCCATTTATTGATTGACAGTTCAAGTCTCCATATTGAGAGAAATCGAGTTGTGTGCGCTGTGTAAACATGATGGTTCATGATGGTTCAACAATCAAGTCCAGACCAGGAAGGAAAAAGCCAGGTGAGAAAAAAGTAACGCAAAATTAATGTAATGCATTATTTTCCATAGAAAAGTAACTAAGTAACGCAATCAGTTACTTTTTTGGTGAGTAATGCAATATGCTGATTTAGTGCTCAAGAAACATTTCTTATTTTATCAATGTTGAAAACAGTTGCGCTGCTTAACATTTTTGTAGAAACCATCATTTTTTTTATGGGTTATTTAATGAATAAGAAAGTTCAAAAGAAAATTTGAACTCCATTTGAAATGTAAATCTTTCCCTGCCATATTAAATTAAAAGTATTCATTTAAAAAGAATAAACAATGTGATGTGGGACCTGATTTTACAGTGTTTATATGGATTTGATTGGTCCATGAAAAGTACAGCTAATATTATTGGTTAATATTTTGGCCTTGCAGAAAAGAAACGTCTTTCAGAAGTGGAGCAGAGTCCGATATTATGCTTTGATTTTTACCTTTGGAATATTGTGCACTTTACATTTTCAGGTGTTTAACAATACATTTTAAAGCTGCTCACCTAGGAGGAAACCGGATATCCTCCTCTGTGATGACGTCGTGGAATGCAGCGATCTCCTTATCATACTTCAGCAGCTGAAAGACAGAATAATACATACGTTTAGACTTATTTCTAGTGACATACTCTTTTGATTAAATTATAGTCAATGTCTTATTTCTTAAAACAAAGTTCAGACCTCTTTTCCGTTGTTTTCTCTGAACACAGCCTGGTGCAAGTAAGCAAATAACTTGGTCTCTATATGAAGGAGGACCTAGTGATGGAGTGGTAAAAATGAGGACAGAAAGAAAGAATGAAGTATTGAAAAGAAAGCAAAGGAACAAAACATGAGTAAAGAAGAAATAAACACAAGGAAAGACAAAGAGTAAAGACAAAGGTGAAAAGAGAAGGACAGAGGTTAATGCAGGGCATAAAAAACTAGCAAAGAACGGAGAGTAACTCCAACTTTGCTGGCACAAAAAATGAAGCACAGGTCTGCAGAAGTGATCTAAATGCAAGCTCGCATTTTCAGGACTGGCAAGAAGTCAATATCAACCCTCCAAAAACCATAAATCTGGCTGGACAGTGTACTGGATATGTCTGAGCGCACACAAAAAGAAAAAATTAATCATCTCCTGGATGCAAAGTCAGAGCCTTTAACATGTTTACAAAACCTCGATAAAGCAAGTGTCACTGCAGATTTGCTGGTGGCTCTGTAATTCTGCATACTGGTGAATTCAGAACAAAATCAAAACATAAAAAATAATAATAAAAATAAGGCTGTCAATTTAACACATTAATTTAGTGCTATTAATTGTAATATATACATATATATATATATATATATATATATTAAAAATACTAAGTAAATTAATAATTGNGTAAACTAATAATGGTCACAAGTCAATTAATAATGGCCACAATGACCAAAGACATCAGTCTGGCTCATACACTACACTACCATTCAAAAGTTTATGGTCGGTAAGATTTTTTTATTTTTTTTTTTTTTTTTTAAGAATTTTTATATCCTCACCAAGGCTGCATTTTTTTAAATCTAAAAATATAGTAAAAACTCTAATATTGTGAAATATTACTACAGTTTAATATAACAGAATTTTCAGCAGCCGTTACTCCAGTCTTCAGTGTCACGTGATCCTTCAGAAATCATTCTAATATGCAGATTTGGTGCTAAAGAATCGTTTCTTAATATTATCATTGTTGAAAACCAACAATTAATGGAATGTGTAAATGGCCCATAAATGTACCTCAGACAGACTTGTAAAACCACTTTTGTAATATCTACTGAATGACTGAATCTTCATTTGTAGGCTTTTCTCAGAAAATATTGATATATGCAAATGTTTGTGGTTAATTTAATTAAATAATCAGCATATCATACACCTAATTCAATATCTGTTTTCATCAAAACAGCTTTAAAAATAAATAATCACCTTGTGGTCATTGTCTTTCTCTTCACAAATGATTTTTTCTACCTCGTTGCTACTGTCTTTTTTTACCGTCTGGATATCAGCCGACATGGAGAGGTTCTGTACACAAACAAATACACATATTAATCTTTATATAATTTATGTGTGTGTGTGGTCTGTGTGGAATATATCAGTCAGATCTACCTGTACTAGACTGAGTGTGTCAAGGCGGAAATTGAAATCCCCAAACAGGAAGAAGGGAAGAGGACTGTAGCTGTTATCTGCTACCCTGCAAGACAAGAGAAAGAGTTTGATATGGGACCACAAACCAAAGACAACATGACACAGCATTTAACTGTGATGCATTTCTGTGTGTAAGAGAAATTTCAGCTGGAAATAATGTTGGCTTGGAGTCAATTCTATTCAGGCTTTGATTTGATCGTGATGAGTAAACTATGATAATATTGGTTACTATTATTTTTCCCCACCAGTTTCATGTTGTCGTTACATCCATTGTCATTTTTATAACTTGAATTTATTTACACAAACTCATGTGAATAATTCAGAAGCACAAACCTGTTGATGACGTATCTGAGAGCTTTCTTGCGGTTTGCGGAATACACTGACGGACTAGCGTTGCAGGCTATGAGGTTGGAGGCATCGTGAAACAGGTGAACGTTCACCAGGTCTAAACCCCTGTACACACACAGATAAACAAAAGATATATTATATGGGGGCGGGGGGTCTCTCTGTGACTGATGTGGTACATTAGCTGATAGGCTGGAGTTCACAGGCTCTATTCATTTATCACTCAGTCTTCAGGTTCCCGTACTTCTCTATTATACTGCTGCCATGCGTCTGCTATTAATGCACTTCTGATGACACACTATTCCACTAACACACAGCTAACACAATGTGTTTGCTTTGAGATGAAGCCAAAAAAACACACACACAATAGACTATAAAGAAAATTATGTGAGACATCTCGAAATGTGAAGAAGAGTGTGTATGATAACATACTGGTTGTGAATGATCCATCGTGTCCTCATGTAGCCTTTTCTGGACCACTTGAACTGTAATAAAATGTACACACATATGCATGCATATTAAAATTAAGGAGGCATTCATATATTTTATAGACAGATATATTCTATTTTATAGATTTTATATATTCATATATTTTATAGACAGAGTATGAGTCCCTGTACTTTTTTGTACTTGCCGATAAATACATTTTAGTAATGCTGCAAGTTTCAAGTAGAAAAACTATTTTTTTGTTGTTTAATATTTTAATGAAATGACAAATCTCCTATGAATCCCATTAAATATAGGATCCTACATTAAACAAAGACAATTTTAGTCAATTTTATGTATAACAAAATCTAATTTTTGCTCTTTGATGTCCATTCAGAGTCACAACGCACACAAAGCTGTCCCACCTCAGAGGTCTCGTCCTTCTCAACTATATATTGACAATAAAAAATGAACAATATGTCATACAAAACTGTCACATAATCTTTTTTCAATTACAGTATTACATTTTTTTTTAAATACATCTAACACGTTTATATTTTAGTAATAACTGCATTTTTAATATTTAACTGTAATTTTAATTACCAGAAATGTACATTTTGCATACAATCTTGTTACAGTATGATTTTCCCCCATTATAAAATATGTAGCATATGTTAAAATTTGTGACAACTAAAAAATTTTACAGCATGATGGGAAGATAAGTAAAAAATATTATTCCACATTATTACATGGCATGAATATGCTAATCTTAAAATATCGCTGATAGTTTGTTCTGCTTCCAGCATTTCTTTGTGTTTCAAGGTTTATATAACAAATGCACTATGCATTGTATGAGAGCATTTAACCAACACAAGTATATTAAACTGGTGCATCCCTAAAAATGTAGTCAAAACAGAAGTGTGTGACACATTGGACACTGAAGTGAAGAGAAATTCACTAGAATTTAAAAAAAAAAAAAAAAAGACCACTACACACACTTACATCAGGCCAGAAGTTCTTGGGGAATTTCTCTTTTTCCATGGTAGTCACTCCTTCCAGGGAGCCCACGTACTTGTTATGGCCTGAGACAGCTTTAAACTCCTTCACTACAAGGAGGAGGAATAAACAAACAAGACATATTGTAAGAAAAACATGCAAATGCAAAATCAATATACTAATGTTGGAGTTGTCGTGCCGCTGTAGGCTGTGAGAGCAGGATCTATGAGACACTGATTTGATAGGGCACCAAATTCATTGGTCCGCTGATCTTAATGGCTCTTCTATTAGTCCTCTTCTTGAGGGCTTATTCATGAGATGCTGTGACTAGAACTGATGAAGGCTAGTGAAAAAAGCTTATGAGGTTAAATCCTGTTCTATCAGAGACACTAACCAAATGAGTCAAAGGAGAACATTTATTTCTGTTGTGTTGGTTGGAAATATATCTCTCTGCTAAAAGCATTAAATGTCTTGTTTTTTTTCAGTAAGATTATGTGTGAATTTCACTGAAATGTATTAAAAATCTGTAAAAAATTGTAAAAACATAATTCACATGTTAAATCCTTGTACCATTTAACCCACTTCATTACATAATTTCCTGGAAATATTTCATCAAACAAAAATTGTATTAAACATTTACAGAGATACTAATAATATACAGTATATGTGAGCAAACCATTTTGAGTGCAAATGACTGCATTTTGAACACTGTTCCTCAACTGAATACTATGAATTCACCTAAATTTTGAACTTTTGAATTCTCAATGTAAAGCATCCTAACGTTTTTACTTCACGTTATTCATTTACGTTATTTTCAAGGGTGATTCTCATTAGTTTTGTTTGACTGTAGTTCTGTCATTTTCTGTCAGTTAATACAATGATTTTTATAAGTATAAATAAAAGCCAGTACTGAAAATACTTTAATAAATAAATTAGAAAATATAAAAAACAATTCTTCATATTATACCATTTTTTATTATATATATATATACATTTATATATAATATTAAATATACAATACATTTATATATTATAAAGTACTACAATTTACATTTTTGGGATGTACTTAATTGTCCATCCCAAAAATGGACCATTGTACTTAAATGCAAAAATCTTAAAAGCCCTAAAAAAAAAAAAAAAATTAATTTCCTATTACACAGCTCTCCTGAATACTGAATTCTGTTAAGGCGTGGTATTCAGTGTTCAAATATTCCAGAATAAATCGCAGCTCATCCACAGGTAATAATGTATGACCACTCCATGACTGCTAAAATATTTAACGTCCATTTATTGATTTATTTACTAAAAAGTCATGTAATAAGCAGGATGATGCACAATCAGCTAGTCATTATCGCAAAATAAACTCACCAATAAAACATGGTGATCAGGATTATGCAATGACCTGGACTTGTTTTTGACAGGTTTCATGAAATTCAACCATAATATTTCATAGAAGTATAAATATTTTATAGTACGTTTATCAAAATAAAGCTCTTACCATTGAAGTCATATTGTTGGATATTTTTCAGTGACTTGTGGATGAAATACATGCTTCCCAGAGCCTAAAATCAAATAAGTCAATCAGTCAAGCAAACAATCATACATGATTTCAGGTGATCTTCTGAAGGAAACCCTAACAATATCCTGAGTGGATACTGGGCTAATGACCTGACAGCTTTAAGTCATGCACAAGCAGGGGTTAATGGAGATCTCCAATGTCTGAAGAGCTGCTTTGATTTTAGATGATGTTGATGATGTACTCACATCATAATCATTAAACCCTGACTTTTAAGACTCTGTTACAGTTGATTTCCTTCTGTCTATAAAACAAAACTATCTGATCATAGACTTGCCCATAGTTTTGGCACCAATAAAACACGTAGATATGCCCATGCAATTCTCTACTCACAAACCTCACACACGCACACACTTTTCTGACAGCACGCTGAATGAATTTAATGTACTAGCTGCTTGCTCCAGCGAGCGCACATCAATCCAGTCCCTCAGAGATCAATACGGACAGAAAATTAAAACAATCACACAGGGATTAAACACAGGGCCCTGCTGTTGGCCCAACACAAGCCCCACGGATGGCAGAGAAAAATGACCTGCCGTTGAGAGATGTTTTGACATGAAGCAAGCCACACCATAAACACACACACAGTCATGTTTTCTTCAAAATATCCATCCCAGGAGAAAGAAATAAATCTTGTGAGAGAAATTATGCTTTTTTAATATGACAGTGCTTTCTAAATGACCAGTCTTGAGAGACTGGACATTACAACAGGCACATGAGCTGCTACCCTAGTACAAAAGCTCCGGCGGGTACAAGAAATTATTGGGGAGAGAGACGGGAAATTGGAATGGGAAATGACACAGACTAGATTAACCTTTTTTTGATTTTGCCTGTTTAGAATTTTAGCTTTTCTTTTCATTTAAATTTTTTTTAAAGAATTTAATACTTTTATTTAATCATTTAATTCATAAAAATTGACTAATTTATGTTACAAAAGATTTCAAATAAACGCGGTTCTTTTGAACCTTCTATTAAAGGATTAGTTCACTTTCAAATAAAATTTTCCTGATAAATTGCTCACCCCCATGTAATCCAAGATGTTCATGTCTTTCTTTCTTCAGTCGAAAAGAAATTAAGGTTTTTGATGAAAACATTCCAGTATTATTCTCCTTATAGTGGACTTCAATGGCCTCCAGACGGTTGAAGGTCAAAATTAGTTTCAGTGCAGCTTCAAAGGGCTTTAAACGATACCAGACGAGGAATAAGGGTCTTATTTAGCGAAACGATCGGTCATTTTCGAAAAAAATTTAAATGTATATGCTTTATATAAACAAATGATCGCCTTTCAAGTGGTTCCGCCAAAACCGCACTTTCGTATTCTTCAAAAAGCTTACGCTGTATGTCCTACGCCTTCCCTATTCAACTTATGGAACAAACACAGCACCAGTTCCATTTTTTCCATAAGTGCGGTTTTGGCGAACCACTTGGAAAGGCTGTGTTTGTTCCATAAGTTGAATAGGAAAATTTATCATTTGTTTATATAAAGCATATACATTTACTTTTTTTTTTTTTTTAATGACGATCGTTTCGCTAAATAAGACCCTTATTCCTCGTCTGGTATCGTTTAAAGCGCTTTGAAGCTGCACTGAAACTGTAATTTTGACCTTCAACCGTTTGGAGGCCATTGAAGTCCATTATAAGGAGAATAATCCTGGAATGTTTTCATCAAAAACCTTAATTTCTTTTTGACTGAAGAAAGAAGGACATGGACATCTTGGATGACATCAGGATGAGTAAATTATCAGGAACATTTTATTTGAAAGTGGACTAATCCTTTAAAGCATCCTGTATCACGTTTTCCACAAAATATTAACCAGCACAACTGTTTTCGGCATTGATAATAATAAGAAATGTTTCCTAAGCACCAAATCAGCATATTAGAATAATTTCAGAAGGATCATGTGACACGGAAGACTGGAGTAATGACTGCTGGAAATTCAGCTTTGCCATCACAGGCATAAATAACATTTTAAAATATATTAAAAGAGAAAACATAGTAATAATATTTCACAATATTACTGTTTTACTGCATTTTGAGCAAATAAATGCAGCCTTGTTTTCTTTGGAAAACATTACAAATCTTACCAACCCCAAACTTTTGATCAGTAATGTATTTGTTTTGTAAGCCATGAGCAAAGACCACAAACTTCAAATTACATACTACCAGATTTCAATTATTTAGCACTTCGAGGTTAAAGAACTAAAAGCCAATATATTGTATTGCTGTAAAGTATTATACTGTTGACAAAGATCGACTGTATTTTAAATACCACTGGGGCATGGGAAAAAAATGGGTTTGTTTGATAAACAAATAACTGTGTGATGGCATAAAATAATCAAATCTTGCTAAAATTTTGCAGCTTTTTATAATGAAGGTTCTCATTGCAGTACATGAACTCTTACACACACTCTCTCACATACACACACACACACACAGCCATCAACTGTGTTAACACCCACCTTCATTCTCATTTGTCTCACATCATCTGTATTGATTTGTAATTAGTTTTCTGAGGGTTGTGAATCATCGCTTGACTGGGAAGAGAGTGTGTGTGTAAATGCAGAGAGCGTCTGGCACACTCATCGTACAAATGGTGTTTAGATAAAAAAATCACTTTTAAGTCAATACATTTTTATTAAACGCTGCACTGGCCTGATTGATGAAGATAGGTGTAAAGCGGCAAGTGTGCTGATCTCTCTTTAAGTGTGTGTGTGTGTGTGGGGATGGGGGTTCTCGTTGAAACAGGCTCATGTGATGAGCCAAATTTTTTGATTTGTGTGCATCTATGACATTTCTATAATTGGCATACATTTATAATTTGGGAACAAAAACTGAAGCAGTTGTAGCAAAGGGTCCACGTACAGAAAAACTCACTTACCCTCCTGCATCAACAAATACACACTCACTCACACACGTACACATTCAGTTTATTTATCATGTTCAGATGAGAGGGGCCTAATCAATAGTTTTAATCTGGAGTTAAACGTATTGACTCGGTCTGCTGCCTGGCCACTCCCGCACATTAACCCAGTCCATCAAGGTACAGACCAAACACATTGTGTACAAACACACAGACAGCACCTCTCACCTGGGTGGGCTGAGGGTTAATACCCTGCCAAACACCAGCAACTTCTCTCTTTTCACAGATTTTACTATGTTACTTTGAGAAATGAAAAGGGTGCCCCTGGGCTCTGTCTTGGGTCCGTCACTGTTGTTAGACAGCAACTGACCAATAATTTACTTACTTAAGAGGTCTTTGTAATATTGTTTAAAGATGCTATGTGTAACTTTTTTTTAAGTTTTTATTTTTAATTTTTAAATTCGAACATTTTCTGCTTGTTTGCAGGTTTAAATTTGATTTTGAATTCTCGTTTTCAATACGGTCTCAGACTTTTGGACTCCACTGTGTATGTTCCATTTTAAATAACTTAAAGTTTTAAAATTTGTTGTAGCACTTTGAGCAGTTGAAATCAATTCAAGGGTGTTGAAATTATGAGCTTGATTTTTTCAGAAAACGGACTGATCCTGCTCTTCAGTTAAACTGACTGAATGATCTGGTCACGGCAGCTAACAGCTTACTGCGGGGAACAATCAGTTAAAAACTGTCTGGACTATTGGATGGCTTCAGAATACTTTTGATATAGTGCATAAGTCATATCCACCTTATTTTGCAAAATGCAAGTAAGCTATTTTCTGTGAATGAGCAAGACTCCCAATTCATTAGCCGCTATAGGTAAGAAAAACAAAGTGCGGTAAACTGTAAAACTACAGGGTTTATGTTTACGATAATAAATTAAAATGATATCGTAACAAAAAATACCATTTTGCAATATCCAGCAGTATAATGAACTGTTTTTGTACAGCTAAAATAACCAGAAGCAAATGACAACGGAAGCCTCGCACATTCAAGTTACAAAGGCCAAACCTGCTGTTACATTAAAAATGAGGTGGATAGACTACTTCTACTATTGTGTTTTCCCCCCTTTTGCACCTTGAAAGCCCCTGTCCTAATTCACTTACATTATAGGGAAAATAGTAAACGAGTAAATGATGACAAAATTTATATTTTAAGTGGACAATCACTTTAAATGTGAAGCAGTACTGTGGGTATAGATAAGAATAGCACAAGAATAACAAGAAGGTGAAAAAGGTGAGTATTGGAAGATCAATCTTAAAATGGTTATAGAGCTCCATCTAGTGGACAGACAAACCAACCACAGCACTGATGTTGCAAGAGATAGCACATTAAGTAAATGCATGACAGTTAAATGCGTTTCCCTTGAACTAAATCACCAAGGAAACAAGTGAAAATGACAGATATTGCAACAACCGTATCACTCACCGTGAAACTGTCCACAGCCTTGAAATGACTGTCTACATAGACACAGACTCTGTCAAAGTCTGCCATCTCAGAGCTGGACTCTATGGTCCTATAATCAGAAAGAAAGAATAAAAACAAGAATTCTTGCATATATATCAAAAATAGAAACAATAAATCCTTTGTAATTTAGTAACAATCTGTTAAATACATTGCTGTCACATCACCCAAAAAGTAGTGAAAAATAATGCTACTATTACATTATTTGGATATTTCTGGACATGCAACATTGCAGTCATATTTTTTTTAAATACATCAGAGTACCGTGTTATAAATACAATGGTATATAAACAGTGGTCTGGTACTATCTGATACTGACATTGTACAATTATACTGCCACAGTACTTTTTAATAAGGTGACTAATTTATAGCACACAATTTGCCACATCCTCACCAGAAAAAGTTCTGTGCATGGCCCATGTTCATCATATAGTCCTTTCCACCAACTTCCTGAAAGTGCAGGGCGACGAAGCGTGGCTTGTACATGTGGACCGTCTAAGATGATAACATTTACATTAGACATACAATTCATTCACTAGTGTGTTTATCAGCTGTTGCATCACTGAATTTATTAAAGGGATCAAATCATGAGAATGATATAATAACATGGATTTTTTTTATTAAATTAGAAACATACTGCAGCTACTGTACTCTAACTTCTCCGATCATGTAGATGTAGATTAGATCAACTCCTAACCCCAGAAGGAGTAACCATTGTGTAACAACATTGTGCTGTTCAAGTCAGTCTGATCTTAGTTTGTGCGGCACATTTCAACATGATTTTTGTAAATTTTTAAAGAAAAATATATATAAATATATAGTTTTGAGCCAAGTTTATTTTAAATGCAACTTCCAAATAAACTTGATTGCTATTTTTGATAATTAAGCTTTACAAATAATGTTACCGGGCAAAAAGCAGACACAGACAATTCAAATGTAAGGTAACAGATTTTGTATGCATTAGTATGGAAGTAGATTAATGCCAAATGTTTTTGAAATAAAAAGCTTGTTGAATTGCACTAATTGAAAAAAAATAATAATAATTTTTACATTAACTGTGCTTGCATTTAGATGCATTGTATTTTTAAGGCTTGCATTTTTATGGGCTGAAATTCAACATGGTCGTATATTTAAGCTGTGAATATTTCAATTCAAAACATTTCACAAACATTTTCATTATTAAAAATTCAATAATTTATATTCACCTTTCAGATTTCACTTCCAAAATATTCATTCTGTTTAAAAACACAACCTATAATATTCGACTGGCAACTTTCGGTCCATTTTATTTCGCTTTACAAATTCGCTTCCACAAATTCAGTGGTTCAAATTCGGCAGAAAATTCAACATTTCACATCCGGGAACTGCAGGAAAAGCAGAAGAGTACCGATGCATGATCTCCATCTGCTGTTAGTCATCCTCACCAGCAGGTGCCGCTAGCGGCTGTTTACGAAGGCCAGAGCAAAGGCTAGTAAGTCATCGTTCATTCATAAAAACGGATATGCAGAAATAGAGCAAGCGGTAAGTGAATGTGTGATGATTATCAGGGCCAGTATACATGCAGAAAAGCTGATAAAGACACAAAAGCTGTATTTATGTTTAATTCAGTGTCTTTACGGTTACATTCCCTGTGTAGACTACATAAGCAGCTTTCTATACAGTGAACGAGATTATAACGTTATTGCCCGATGCTGATGTACAGATCAAAGTTAAATCTGAGGTAGACATATATTTCTCTCTGTTGTTTAGTTTCCTGAACTTTATATCGCGGCGCTGTGTTGTAATACTAGGGTTTTCTTCATACGTCATAGGATTCCCCTGCAACACAGCTTAATGGACTAGTACAGTGATATAAAAGACCAAACTCGCACCTTTTGTGATGTAACTTATACTATATAGACTCCAAGAAAGCATGTACTGGCATAAAGTTGGTTTGACGTTCAACGTTTGATATTCACAAATTTAGGGACCGTCTCTAAAGTTAAGACATTGGTATTCACAAAACCAACTCTAAAGTGTTCATCTAGGTGTCAGGTCGAACAGTGATGCGCCTTACTCTCTCTCACACACACAAACAAACAAACACAAACACGTGAACTCACACTAACTCATGTACACGCACATGCACACACATATTCAAACACACCCCACTCAAAGTACATACACATACACTTTTTCCCTTTTTTTTTTTTTTTTTTTNAACACGTTCATTGCACAATTTTTTCTACTTTGTACATTTTTATTTTTCCTGCTCATATATTATCCTGCTCATACAAATTTTACATTGTGTTGCCAAAGCATTTATATGAGCAGGAAAAATAAAATTAACAAAATAGAACAAATTGTTTGATGAATGTGTAAAAAAAAATAAAAAAATAAAAAGTATAAATGTATGTACTTTGAGTTGGGTGTGTTTGAATATGTGTGTGCATGTGTGTGTGTGTGTGTACAAGAGTTTGTATGAGTTCACGTGTTTGTGTTTGTGTGTGAGAGAGAGTAAGGCGCATCACTGTTCGACCTGAGACCTAGATGAACACTTTAGAGTTGGTTTTGTGACTGTAAATCATTCTCTTTAAACGCTATTGAAGGTAGAAACGTGAATACCAATGTCGTAACTTTAGAGACGGTCCCTAAATTTGCGAATATCAAACGTTCAACATCAAACCAACTTTATGCCAGTATACGCTTGCTTGGAGTCTAGTATAACTTACATCACAATAGGTGCGAGTTTGCCGCTAGCGGCACCTGCTGGTGAGGACGACTAACAGCAGATGGAGATCATGCATCGGTACTCTACTGCTTTTCCTGCAGTTCCCGGATGTGAAATGTTGAATTTTCTGCCGAATTTGAACCACTGAATTTGTGGACGCGAATTTGTAAAGCGAAATAAAATGGACCGAAAATTGCCAGTCGAATATTATAGGTTGTGTTTTTAAACAGAATGAATATTTTGGAAGTGAAATCTGAAAGGTGAATATAAATTATTGAATTTTTAATAATGAAAATGTGTGTGAAATGTTTTGAATTGAAATATGCATAGCTTAAATATACGACCATGTTAAACTTCA
Organism: Anabarilius grahami; assembly: GCA_003731715.1. Taxonomy (NCBI): domain Eukaryota; kingdom Metazoa; phylum Chordata; class Actinopteri; order Cypriniformes; family Xenocyprididae; genus Anabarilius; species Anabarilius grahami. Next base: position 2,264,757 of record RJVU01069537.1, read on the forward strand.
GCCCATAAAAATGCAAGCCTTAAAAATACAATGCATCTAAATGCAAGAACAGTTAATGTAATGGATATTTTTTTTCAATTAGTGCAATTCAACAAGCTTTTTATTTCAAAAACATGTGGCATTAATTTACTTCCATACATTAGATGCAGAGATTTTCTAGCAGGAAAATCATTAAATCTGTGATTCGGCTTCCTTTTGCTCACATGACAACAGCAGATAACATAACATGATTTTATGGTGTACCAAAGACAGGTTGTATAAATGAGACAAACACCTTTAGGTTTACAGTGCCCGTTTAACAGAGTAAAGTTCACTCTGCAAAGGTGTGCGTGTGTTTATAGCAGGTTTGAACAGATGGAGAGCTCTGACAAAGAAATGTCAGTGTGACTGTTAGAACAGTAAAGAGCATGTTAAAAAAGCTAGTGTCGTTTAGTTTTTCTGCTACGCTACATTGAGCAGCATCAGATGTGTGTGTTTGAATGAGAGACACGTGAAAGGCGTCAAACTCACCGTGAAGAATTCTCGCAGCCAGTCTCCTTCAATCTCACCCACCTGAGGAAAACAACCAGATTTCCCTGTTAGGGCACTTTTATAATACTGTAATAACATTGTCAGGTAATAACCTCTGCTTTAAGTTTTGAATTTCATTGTGGATTACATTTACTGGGTAATAGATCTCATTTCCATTCAGAGCATTTAAATAGCTGAGATATTAAGTTTGAGTGCTTTGATTGTGTCATTACAGGCAATTCTGCCACTGAAGGTCTTTATCAAACCATTTAGAGGCATTTTGAATATGTCCAGTAATAACAAATGCTATTTTAGTTCTCTAGACAAACAGACAAACAGATAGACTAGAGGTGTGTTTTGCACTTTGCACATTTACTTTGTATTTTGCAGCTGAATTTTAATTGATAATAAAACAATAAAGCAGCTGTGTAGCAATATATATCATGAATGTTGTCACCCATCCATGAGGTGAAAGTACATTACATCTCTCCAATTAGATTATCACGTCACTTTTACTCCTTTACCAAACTGGACAAGAATAAATGCATACAATAACAAATATATTACAAAGATGATTGTATATGCAGTCAACATATGCTGCTGACTGAACAGATGTCTAACTCCATCCTAAAACTCGAATGAAGCTATTGTGTGTTTAAGAAAGCAAACACAAAGATTTTGAACAAAGTAAAACATTAACATTAAAAAACTGCATGAATAATTTAATAACTGAAGGCAAAAACCATTTAAAAGTGAGTGTGTGCGTGTGCATTGGTGGAAAATATTGTTCAAATGTTTGTTAAACGGTTATCTGAAACACTGGCTTTGAGAAGCAGGTTTCATACATGGTTAAGTCTGATACTTTAGATATCAATCTATGAAAAGTAAAGGTACTGTTTCTGAAACAATATCATAAACAATATGTCGTAGGCTCAATTCTAAGACTATAACTTAGCATGCAATTATAAAGTGGAAGAGATTAGCTTGAATTATAAAAACATATCGACCTGTTTGAGATGCTCAAACAAACAGAGCAAATGTTTTGATAAGGTACAGTGTTTTTTCAAGGAAATTAACCTAAACGAATGGTCTTGAGACAGGAGAAAGCATGCAAAAAATTTAAACACTTTAGCTTTAACTACACTTATAATAATTAGTTGTGCTTTTACTCATTTTATTTTATTTATCCAGACTGTGGTCTACTTCAAAATAACTATTAGATAATGTCTTTCAGAAGAAATGAGTTTTCATAAAGACATTTAAAAGGGTGGTTCTTGGCCAGACTGAAATTAAAACTGGACCAAACGTTCTGCTGATAGCCAAAAGTCTGATTGTGCAAGACTATAGTTTGAAGCAGTCTCCAGGGAATGAAACACAGTGCACACAGTATGTGTATACTTGCATCTGAAGATCTGTGACCTGCCACTGCAGGTCATGCATAGCAGAAATGCCATGAATTTGGGTGAGTATGCAAAGGATTTAAGATTAACTTGACAAAGCCAGCAGCCATGTAGCTCTAAATGATATGGGTTCAGGAAGGAGCTTAGATATTTCAGTTATGAATGTTGAAAATGAGAACTAGGTTCTATGACCTATTTCATGCGTGTAGAATCTTTTACTACTTTTACAGGTATTTAAAGCACTCCCCTTTTAAAAACTGGTAATGTAATGTTTTCTAACACTTAATAGCATGTTAATTGTGATTACATGAAAATGTATTATAGTTTAAATTGATATAAAATGCAATTAGCTGAACTTGCTATATTGACCTAAGTAACAAATGTTAACAAATGTAATATTGAATAACACACTACTGTTAAAACAATGATCAAGTACTTTACATGTATTTTAGTCAACACAAGAAAATAAGTGTACTTCTTTAAAGCATTTAAAGAAACATTAAACATTAAAACACTTTCATGTAAAACTTTTAATTTGGCATCATTACAAAGTGCACTTTTAAATGTGTACTTAAGTGTTCAGAAACAGTCATGAAAGTGTACTCTTTTTAAAGGGGTCATATGATGCTTTTTAAAGGGATAGTTCACCCAAAAATGAAAATGATGTCATTAATTACTCACCCTCATGTCGTTCCACACTCGTAAGACCTTCGTTCATCTTCGGAACAGAAATTAAGATGTTTTTGATAAAACACTGCTTCATGAAGCTTAACGAATCATTTGTTTAGAATCAGTGGCTCGGGGCGTGTATCAAACTGCCAAAGTCACGTGAACTACTGAAGTTTCAAAACACTTATGACGTAACAACGCCTCATTTACTGAAATCATGTGATTTTGGCGCTCTGAACCACTGATTCGAAACAAATGATTCGTAAAGCTTCGAAGCTTCATGAAGCTGTGTTTTGAAATCGCCCATCACTAGATATTGTTGAATAAAGTCGCTATTTTGTTATTTTTGGCGCAAAAAAAAGTATTCTTGTCGCTTTATAATATTAAGGTTGAACCACTGTAGGCACATGAGCTGTTTTAAATAAGTTTGTAAAAAAGGGAGTGTTATTGCTGGTAATGCAGGCCCCACTGAGCCATCTGATTTGATCAAAAATATCTTAATTTGTGTTCCGAAGATGAACGAAGTTCATAATTTTCATTTTTGGGTGAACTAACCCTTTAATGTTTGAACTTCCTTCTGCAGTATCCTTTTCATCAATCCAGAATGGCAGCACAGCTGAAAGGTTTGTCCGAGCTGCGCCCTCTACTGTACAGGCGTAAATATGCATTTTGTTGATTTTAAAATATATTTAAATTCAGTTGTACGACATTAATAAACACTGAGTGATCTATTGTTGCATAAAATATCAATGTTCAGAACCTTTAGAAACTCATATGAGAGTTCAGCATCACACGCCAGAGATGGGTTTAAAAAGCCAATTTCTCTCCAAAACAATGTCAGTTTTAGTATTTTGATATAAAGAAATGAAAATCACGAATATTATCAGAGTTTACCTCACCTAATTCACTGAAAGATAGTGACCTAACAAAAACTATATTGTAATTCCATTCCACTGAATATTTTACAATTAAATGTAAATGCTCACTGTTCTAAAAGGGAGCATCATCCCCTACATTTACACAACTACATTTACTCAAATTATTATACTGATAATATAATTTGTAAAGAAAAATTTGCATTAAATATGGACTTTTTCAAACTAAAACGCACACACACAAACGCACGTCTCTTTGCGGGGCCGCGGCGGTCTCGGTGAATAAGCTGCTCTATCGGCAGCATCCACAACTGACTGGACCAAAAAATGCTGAACTTGAAAAATGTTTTAGTGAAGAAGAAAAAAAAAAACTTTATTACCAAGCTGTAGTTTTACAGAGATGCAGTATAACACCATGGGTCATCAATAAAGCTGCATACTGAATTTGGTCCTCCAATTTCAGTACACTAAGCCATGGTAGCAGTTTTTCCCACACTAATGTCCCCAACACACTTTCACAAGCATCGCCATCGCATGCTCATACTAAATTCAACAAGAGTCAACAAGCTGAGGGAGAGACACGCCAGTGCAGATCACTCGTCTCTCTAGCCACCTTTTCATGACAAGCCTACTGCGTTTGGTGAACTTCCACTCAAAAAGACTGAAACAAAAATTATTTGTTTCCAAATTGGAAACAAATGATCCAAAACATGAGCCTGATGGACTTGTTCTCAAGCCACTTCTTTCTTGGCTGTCTTTGCAATTTGGGCAGGAGCATTGTCTTGTTGAAATATAACATCTCATCCGTCTTTAGATAACTTTTCAATTGTGGGAAGCAAACAAGCCATTCTGCAATATTCTCCTGTACTCCAAAGTATTAAATGACTTTTCACAGTGAAGCAGGCAAGCAGCTCACCAATCTCAGCAGCTAAAAAGGCTTCCCACAAAATTAAACCTCTTCCTCCATCCTTCATTGTGGTAGAGATGCATTTATTATTATATTTCTCGGCAGATTTTCAATGATACACCACTCTGGTGCATCGTGTTTCATTGTGATTCATCACTCCACACACAATTCTGCTGAACTCTGAATCAAACTTCCCATATTCTGCCAAAAACTTCATTCTGTCTCTTAAATTTTTTCTGAGACAGCAACAGCTTTTTAAGTAGTGCATTTGCTTAAATTTAGCTAATTTCCTGACCAGTAATTTGTGGTTAAGACTATTAAAAGTTTAGTGTTCAGCCATTTTGGGGCTTGGCCCATTTTTCTTACTTTTTTTTCCTTTTCTTTTGTTTTTTTGCCTAAGAGTATACACAATTTTTAAACTACTCAAAAAAAAGTACAATTTTGATTAAAAATTTTACTTAATTACAGTAACATGAGCATTTGTAATTCATTACTTCACAGCTCTGCTCAGGGATTTAGTAAAATAAATAGTTTTTTTTAATTAAAAAAAAAAAAAATTTAACAGCCACAGAATGACAATGTTGCACAACATTTTCAAAGATATCTGTATCTACTTCCTAATAACACTGGTTGCTACAAAACAGACTAGTTTTATCAGTGTCACAGATATGTGCCCCTGTGGTCTGCTATGTTATAACCATAAGCGTGAAATTCACTTCAGTCCAAGAATGGTAAGGGTACAGGACTTTTCAAAGTAAATTTGAGAACTGTGAAAAAAGGCAGACCACTGCCAGTCTATCTGCAGGTTGTCTAAATCATACTGCTATACGTATTGCACAGTTTCATTTGTTTTTGTGTCTCTTTCATGCAGTTACCACTAAAAAAGTGAAAACATTGACCACTCCCTTCCACAGCCTGTCAAGCATGCAGTGAAACCAGGTCAAGAGAATTTAACTGCACAGCTGGCGAAAGAACGGATGGAACAGCACTCCTTCATTGATTGTAGTGAATTTGACAGGGCTTTGCATCTGATGCAATTTACAATGTTACTTTGATCTTATAAAGACCTTTTATGGACTGTCATTCACCATTTTTGTTTTCTTAGTTCCACTGAATTTGAAGGGTGGGGAGGCCAATGGAAACTTCCTTCATTTTATCTCTCAAGAGGATTTCCCAAATTTGCAATGCATCATTTCCTGTTGCCTGCTCCAGAGGCGCTTACAGTCGACTTAAAATAGCATAGAACTAAGTTCATTGAATTAGAGTACTTTTAAATGGCAGGTAAACATTGCAGTGTCTTCAGGGAAAACTATCAGAGGGACAAGAATGCTTTAACCAGCTCTGGTGAAGTGCTGATAAAGAGTTCATCAGATATGGTTGCACCTAGGCATTCGGTTATTCCATCACAGACTGCATGACTGTATGATTTGATCTGACATACTCATTCAACGCTCTAAAAGAAGTCATCAGTGATCACTCATTGCTGAAACACTCATTGCATAACAAAAAGTTGTTGACAAAAGAGTCTTCAGCCAGAAACATACTTCATGCAAGTTTGCAAAAACAAAATTGTTGTTAACTGCGCAAGTTGCCATAAATGTATTGACTTGTCTAGCAAGATTCTTAGAAAACTGTTGCTCCGCAATGACAGGATAAGATAATACAAGAAGATTTATGATTTATGGAAACATGCTATAGAGTCTTTGATGTGCGCTATGAATTGCGGTCATACATTTCCTGATACATTTTTGACCAAATTTGAAATCTGATATGTATTGGAACAAACAATAGGCTATTTTTTGTCTAAATTTTACAATAAAGCATCAAGAAATGTTTGGATTTACATTCTGCATAAACAACACAAGGTTTATTTTTAGGAACATGAAGGGTTTGTTCAGCACTGTAACAATTTTTTCGTTAATGCTAATAAAATAATGATTTAATTTTTCAATATTTTGATATATTATAAAATTACATTAGTAAAGTACAATTTTAAGTAGAAATCATGGTGATATTTGCCAACAAAAATTTTAATTATGCTGAAAAAAAAAAAAAGTTTCCAAAAATGTTCTATTGTTGTCATGAAAATCTTTTCAGACCTGGCTCGTTTGGAGCATTTGTTTCTGAACCTGATGCATTTTCTCCATTAGTTCAGTTAGTTTTGGCATGGAAATCGTGCTCAGATCTGCACCAAAACAATTGCTTCGAGGTCGACTGAACGAGGCGGTCTCGGCCCGATTGAAAATGAACTCTGGAATGGTTTGGTCAAGGTAAGAAAGCAATCTGACCCAATGGACCAACAAACCAAGTGCTACCATAATTCATAACGGGAAATGTGTTATATAAAAAGCAGCAGTGTCTGATTCTGTGAGTTTTTGTTGTTGAGAACCAAAGAGCTCCTCTTCATCTTAAAATGTTGTGTTCTTCTCTATGCTTTGCAAGAATGCTGTCCCGACGAAGCCTTGATTCGTAGAAATGTTTGCATGTGTCACAACAGCTACAGATAAAGCCACAATAAGCAAACTTGTCAATCCATCTTGATGGATGAAGCAGAGGACCGTAAACAGGTGAACTCTGACCAATAAGTGGACAGTTTTACTCACATGTGACTTGCATAAACACATTTTGGTACGCCTTGTGAATGCGAACCAAACTAAGAAGATATTGCAACATTATAACAAATTAAGTCCCTGTTTTGGAACAAAGCAAACAAACTACAGGTCTGAAAATGCCCTTAATAACTTAATTTTTTATATTTTTGTATTCATTTAGACTTTAAGCGCTGCTTTCTCAAAGGCATGCTAAGCCTAAGTGGATCGTAGAAACCACTAGCACCAATTTTCTCTACTTAGGCTCACTATGCTTTTAGGAAATGCAGACATTAAGCATTTTCAGTGAGATTTGCCCTTTCACTAAATGTTATCACCTCATTAGACATGATGAATCACAGCTAAACTCAAGGATCTTGCAAAACTTGAAAAGTCTGGTAAACCCTTCTAGAGGATAAGAAAAATTTAACCATTTTTGGAAGTCTGCTACAACATTTAAACTGACCTGTTCAAAAAAGAAGCGATGAAAGGTTGAAGTCCTTTGGGAAAAGATATTCATCTGTTTACAGTCACAATGGACTGTGACATGTGCTTTTTCTCAGCCAAAAATGGCCGGAGGAAACTGGGTACGGGGCCAAATTTCCACTTGTAGCCTTAGTCCTCTATACACACAATGAAGCCAATGCTCTAACAAATACAACTAAAACACAACTCCGGAAAGACTGGGCTGAACATACATAGTATGAGGCAAAATTCTCTCTATAGCAAGACTATAACTAGAATCACCTTCAGGGCAAGTCACCTTTATTTATAAAGCGCATTATACAACAGAGATTGTTTCAAAGAAGCGATAACAGGGAAATTATGCATTTCAGCTGCTGTTCAGCTGAAGTTAGTTCAGTGTTGATTCAGTTCTGTTGTAAAGATCATCAATTATTAAATTAGTTCATTTAATCTATAAGCAGTTCTGCAGAATCATCCAGAATCATTCATTTCTCATAAAACAGCATCAGACAGTACAATCATATCAATAATATTATTGAATATTAAGTGTCCACAACTAAATAAGCCACAGAGGCAACAGTGAAGGAACCCAAACTCCAACAGGTGACAGAATGGAGAAAAAAACCTTGGGAGAAAACAGGGGCCGGATTCACGAAACATTCTTAAGAATAAAATTCTTCTTAACTGCCAATTTCTTATTTTCTATCTTAAGAAAAAAGATACAAATATTTTGTTTTCTGAAAAACTTTACTTGAAGAATGCAGTTATCTTTTTTTCTTAAGACAGTTCTTAAGATCAAATTTAAGAAGTATTCATATTCCCTAGAAATTTTTCTTAAAAATCATCGTAAATAACTTCTTAAAGTTAGGATAACCTCCAACCTTTCAAAAATTAACATTACAACATAACACTAGCTACATATAATACAAATTACCACCAGGAATGTGGATGAGTACTCTTAAGTGACACCGATCAATCGTAAAAAACAGTGATCACTACTCTAGCTAGAACTAGCGAGGCAGCATGGGTTGCACACACAGATACAAGACGCACTCACTCTAGAGAAAGACTGAGCGCAAATGAATGGGAAAGACCGCTCTATCTTGAGACAAGCTCTTTTAAAATAACTATTTTAACTTGACACAGCACTGAGTGATTAACTCCCCTTAAGCCAGTCACAACGAAAATAGTCTGCGTGCTTATTATGATATCTACGGAAATCTTCAGCCAGTGCAAAAAGACAAGCTTTGAGGTGTTTTTCCATTCAACACGTCTTCAGCAATACACACCTTTCAATCAAATAACACCACAAAGTCTTTCACTTTCTTCTTAAGAAAAAAAGACGATGTTCTTAAGAAAGTATTTGAGAACCTCCTAAGAATTTTTCAAGAATTGAAAAATTCAACATCTTAGAATTTATTTTAAGAATTTTCTTAACTTCTTTCTTAAGAAGACTTTTGTGAATCTGGCCTCAGGCTCAGTCGGGAGGCCAGTTATATAGTTATATTGTCTAAATAAAATGTAAGTGGTTTTGCTTTTGCAAAAAAAAAAAAAAACCTGCATCACCAATGTTATAGGGTGTGGTGGGAGATTGCCTTAGGTCCTCCTGATTATTTAGAAATGTAGAAGAATCCTCAACCTCATCAAGTCTCATATTTTGACATGGCATCAATCATGCCTTTAGCGTATGAAGAGGACAAACTACTTACGTTAAAAACTGGTTGAACAAATTGAGCTAAAATTTCTATACAATTTAACTTGTTCCCCACCATTGACGGAATTTTCACTGTTATACGGTAGGGGGCACATCTCCTAAAGGCCGGGACACACCAACCCGACTATCGGCAACGAAAGCCGACAGTGTTGTTGCCTCACGTCCGCTGCATCTGGGAAAAAATATGTGCTTGAACACACCAAAAGAACTTCAGCCGACTGTCAACTAGCACGCGCGTTCTGCGCCTGCGTATAAATGAGATAACTGTCTATTTAAGCAGATGTATTTGCTGACTGGTTTGCTATACTACACAGCCAATCACAGTTCTCTCTCTCTCTCCTATGGCCCAATGCCGATTCTACATGTCGAATCGGCCGAAAAAAAGCAGACGAGGACCAACTTCAGCCGACGGTGCAGAACACACTGAGGAAACTTAGTCGGCCGACACACAAAAACTGCCCGATGGCCGACCGTCGGCTTGGTGTGTTCCTGGCAACGAAAGCAGACTGCGGGGTTGGCTCATGTCGGCGGCGTCTGGGTCCAAAGTTGCCCTGACACACCAAACAGACGCTCGACAGCCGACGACCAAGTAGCACGTCCGTTCTGCGCCAGCGTAAGATGAAATGCCTTTCCGTACCAGAAGGTGGCAGTAGCTGAACAGCCAATCAGAATGATCAGATGGCCCGACGGACAGACGAGCTCCAAAGCCGAGTCAACATGTCGAATCAGGCGAAAAAAAAGCAGATAAGGACCAACTTCAGCCGACGGTGCAGAACACACTGAGAAAACTTAATCGGCCGACAAACAAAAACTGCCCGACGGCCAGCTGTCGGCTTGGCGTGTTCCGGGCTTAAAGAGTACAGAATCTCTGGATCCAAAAATAAGCGAAGAAGTAGCAGAAACAATGTAATGCGATCATCAAACATTAACAGCATATAAATCAAAACTGTCAAACGTTACCGAATGAAATGTCAACCCAGGAAGAGGTATAGGGCTGTACAAGTTTTGGGGGTGTTGATGGACTCAATCTATAGGTCTATATGATCGTTCTGAATCAGATCCGGACTAGGATCTCACGAGAACTACTTTTTGTTGTACGATATATTGTTCCAGAAATAATTGCGATAAACTATATTATTATCATTTTAAGACCATTTCATGCCACTGAATATATAATCACAATATAACAGCATAATAATGCAATTAGGCCTACACACTTTCAAATGACAACAACCATTTAATTCTTTAGATCATGGAAATGAAGGATCAAAAAATTTTATATCCTAAATAACTTGAATAAATGGTAAATGTTTTCTAAAAAAGTGCAAAGTAACAAGTAAAAAACAACAACAACAAACAACTGCAAATGCACAAAAGGCACCATGGAGATTTTCCATTTACAGATTTTTCCCTGACCTTCTTTTCTCAGTAAAGTAAGGGTGCACTATTGCTGAAAACACAAACCCTACTTAGCAGTCAGGTCTCTGTATGAACAAAGACATTTATATTTGCACCAGAACAGTGGATTGTGGCTTTGAAATTGAGAGCATTCATTTCCAAACTGTCTGTAGTTGTCAGGAAAACACTATAACGCCTGATTGGCAAAATGTCGGTGACATTCATTATTATCTAAACATAATGGGCAATATATTGCGTCACCAAAAATTATTGAGGTCATGTACATATATTGTGCGATAAGTCGATATATTGATTATTGCGACAGGCCTAATCCGGACACGGTCTTTGACAAAAACACGATTTTCTCAAGTTTTTGTTCAAAATGTTGCTTTTTTTAATGAAACATACATTCAAGTGTTGATAAAAAAAAAAGAATACATGAAGCTAGAATAAAATGTTTAATTTATGGAAATTTTTCATGTTTTAAGGTTTCCCTAAAAGTTGATTTTGTTAGGCTGTTTCAACCTTTATTCTTTAAAACTATCTAGAATCTATTTTTCTGTTACTGGTACTAATATTATCAAGTTACATTTTTGGACTTTTTTGCCTTTATTTGAGAGGATAGTTGAGGCGAGACAGTGATTGGGGAGAAGAGAGAAATCGGAATGATACAGAAGTTGTCATAGACTTTTCTTCCCTATTGTGATATTTATCCAAGTGAAACAGCTTTTGCAACAAGAAAAAAATGGTTGGGATTTCTTTTTTTCTATCGGGAATTGACTGGATTGTTTACTACTGCTCTGATCTCATGTGAATGACAGGTTGTCCGTCCTCGCACTTAAAAACATCAGAGAAAAGAAAAGATATCTTGGAAGATGGAGGGAAAGTTACTTTAAATAAAGATTACGAGGGCACATGAATTAAAAAAAAATCATGTTCACAGATAAATCATTTAATAAATACTGCAAAATTCTATAAAAAATTAAGATTTAAACATTTTGATTTCTCAAAATTTCTAAATCATCACTTACCACTTTAATAATGACTAGTATAATAAACAAGTACTAATGAAACTGAAAAACAATACTAATAGGAAACTGATAACAAAAAATGTGGGTCTTCCAGTCTTAAAAAATGTAAAAACAACTTGCCATAAACTGCCAACTTTACTATTCACATGCAGTAATGCCAACATTACTATTCACACTTCTGAAAGCCCGTGTATAATTGTTTTGTTCCTCAGTATAGACTAACATTCTCCTGTCTTATTCAAGATGTGCATAATTGCAGACCAGAGTTTGTAGTAGTCTATATCGTGCTACAGGAGCTCAACTCCCCAGTTTCGCGGTAGCGCTTTGAAATATCTCACAACTGCTTGTCAGTTTCCTGTTTTATTTGAATACACACAGGCCGGTCGCGCGGTGTGTGATAGGTCGTTAGACCTGTGGGGAGGTGCTGTCAGACAGCATACTGTGAATGGGAGAGGATATCACTCTAGACTGGGGACTCGTGTGCTAGAAAGGCCCAGTGGAGCGAAAGAAACCTGAAGTGGGTTCACAGCAGTACCTGCAATATGGAGGAGCCGCATGAGAACGTCCAGCAGTATCATTGATGAGAGAGAGGCGTCGGAGCCACTCGCGCAGGACGCGTTCTTGCGTTCAAAAATAGCGAGACGCAGCGCTACTGAACGCTGGCGTCTCGAGATGCGTTTTAAAAGTTGAACTTATTTTAACTTGATACGGCGACTTAAAACGAGACGCACAAAGCTGAAAAAGAAAAGAGTGTTTACAAAGTGTTTACATTAAAAAATTAAAACAGCTCAGAATGACGCAAGAAGGCGTCCCTTGTGAACGGCCCCTTACAATATAACAACGGTTGAATTATAAAATTATACAGACTGAAATATAGCGCATTTCGGAGCCGTTTAAAACGCAGCTATTCATGTGGGTGATATGGCCTACCTATATTCGTATAAGGTCAACGACTATTTTTAAGATTACCTAAGAAAGCACAGATAAGCGTTGAACTGCAGGTTACTAGTCTGCGTGCAGTTGAAAAGGAACCAGTTAAAATAACAAAAGTCAAAATAATTCGTTGCGTTACTCATTTATGATATTGAGTAATATTCCACCTGGAAAATAACAAGGAATTTAAACAGAGGCTACTTACATTGTCAAATAGTGATCCAACGTTTGCAGTGACTAGTAAGACGTCCGTGTACATCTCCATGATAAGAAGCGAGCTGGAAAAAAGTCGAATCTTACGAAGGAAATCCCACTCGGAGCTCTTTAGTGGAGGAATAACAAACGGCTTACAGAAAAGATTAGAAAAGTCTAGCTATCTTGCCCTGAATACAGAGCCCACGAGAGCGACGCTGGCATCTCCAGTCCTGCTGTCATGAGGAAACATTCACATTCACGGTGTTTCTCTTCTTCAGTCGCTAAGCGGTGGACACGGAGGGATTTCTCCTCCTGTCTTCATGGTAATTGGACTAGGTTCTTAAGCTGAATTAACCCAGCGTCGAAGCATCTGTAGTCTCTGAGTTCCTACCTTGCCAGACTAAACCAAACTAGTTGCGCTGTCAATGTTATGTTGCATGCGAAGCTCCGCCCTGCACATGTAGTACTGTGAGCTACTGTACAAATGCGAAGCGTCAAAGTTTCCGTGTGTCAGTCAGACCCGACTGAAGCGAGGTATCTAGGCCTTCTGTACTTACTGAATTTGTGGTTACGTATACACACACGAAAGCGATGCATATACTTTGTATTATATATATACACTACACACACACACAGGCTACATATGTATATATAAATAATATATATATATATGTATACATTATATATATATATATATACACATATATATATACACACACACACACATTATATATATATATATACACACGCACATATATATGCATGTATGTATATACACCGATCAGGCATAACATTATAACCACCATGGACTCCACTAAACTCCTGAAGGTGTGCTGTGGTATCTGGCACCAAGATGTTAGCAGCAGATCCTTTAAGTCCTGTAAGTTGCGAGGTGGGTCCTCCATGGATCGGACTTGTTTGTTCAGCATGTCCCACAGATGCTCGATTGGATTGAGATCTGGGGAATTTGGGGGCCAAGTCAACACCTCAAACTCATTGTTGTGCCCCTCAAACCCTTCCTGAACCATTTTTACTTTGTGGCAGGGCGCATTATCCTGCTGAAAGAGGCCACAGCCACCAGGGAATACCGTTTCCATGAAAGGGTGTACATGGTTTGCAACAGTGCTTAGGTAGGTGGTACGTGTCAAAGTAACAACATCCACATGGTTGGCAGGACCTAAGGTTTCCCAGCAGAACATTGCCCAAAGCACCACACTGCCTCCTCCTGCCTTCTTCCCATAGTGCATCCTGGTGCCATGTGTTTCCCAGGTAAGTGACACACATGCACCCAGCCATCCACATGATGTATATGAAAGTGTGATTCATCAGACCAGGCCACCTTCTTCCATTGCTCCGTGGTCCAGTTCTCATGTTCACTTGCCCACTGTTACCGCTTTCGGCGGTTGACAGGGGTCAGCATGGGCACCCTGACTGGTCTGCAGCTATGCAGCCCCATACGCATCAAACTGTGATGCACTGTGTATTCTGACATCTTTCAATCAGTACCAGCATTAACTTCTTAAGCAATTTGAGCTACAGTAGCTCGTCTGTTGGATCAGACCACACGGGCCAGCCTTTGCTCCCCACGTGTATCAATGAGCCTTGGCCGCCCATGACCCTGTCACCAGTCCACCACTGTTCCTTCCTTGGGCCACTTTTGATAGATACTGACCACTGCAGACTGGGAACACCCCACAAGAGCTGCAGTTTTGGAGATGCTCTGACCCAATCGTCTAGCCATCACAATTTGGCCCTTGTCAAAGTCGCTCAAATCCTTGCGCTTGCCCATTTTTCCTGCTTCTAACACATCAATTTTGAGGACAAAATGTTCACTTGCTGCTTAATACAGGTGCTGTGATGAAGAGACAATCAGTGTTATTCACTTCACCTGTCGGTGGTCAATGTTATGCCTGATTGGTGTATATATATATATATATATATATATATATACACACACATACTACCGTTCAAAAGTTTGGGGTCAGTAAGATTTTTTAATGTTTTAAAAGAAGTATCTTCTGCTCACCAAGCCTGCATTTATTTGATTAAAATACAAACAAAAACAGTAATATTGTGAAATATTATTCCAATTTAAAACAGCTGTTTTCTATGTCAATATAAGTGTAATCATCAAAGCTGAATTTTCAGCATCATTACTCCAGTCTTCAGTGTCACATGATCCTTCAGAAATCAATCTAATATGATGATTTGATGCTTAAGAAACATTTATGATTATTATCAATGTTGAAAACAGTTATTTTCATTTTTATTTCATGATGCTATGATGAATAGAAAGTTCAGAAGAACAGCATTTGTCTGAAATCTAAATCTTTTGTAACATTAAACACTACCGTTCAAAAGTTTGGGGTCAGTAAGAATTTTAATTTTATTTTTGGGGGATAGAAATAAAATTAATCAATACTTTTATTCATCAAGGATGAGTTAAACTGATCAAAAGTTACAGTAAAGACAATTATTATGTTAGAAAATATTCTATTTTAAATAAATGCTGTTCTTTTGAACTTTCTATTCATCGAAGAATTTTGAAAAAAAAATTGTACACAACTGATTTCAACATTGATAATAATAATGGATGTTTCTTGAGCATCAAATCATCATATCAGAATGATTTCTGAAGGACCATGTGACACTGAAGATCAGCTTTGATCACAGGAATAAATTACACTTTACTGTATATTGACATAGAAAACAGATGTTTTAAATTGGAATAATATTTCACAATATTACTGTTTTTGTTTGTATTTTTTATCAAATAAATGCAGGCTTGGTGGGCAGAAGATACTTCTTTTAAAACGTTAAAAAATCTTACTGACCCCAAACTTTTGAACGGTAGTGTATATATTTATATTATATACATACACGAGAGAGCGAGCGGACTGGGGCTATTTTGTTCAGTAACACTTATTTTGATTTACAAAAGTTGAATGTGTTTAAAAGTCTGTAACCACATTGAAATCTGAGTTTGGGTATTTTAGGTCACTAATCCAATAAGTAATTTTGTAACATGGATCATGTGAACTCTTTTGTTCAAAAGGTCAGATTTCCTTACACTGAAGCACAAGATGCTCTTTGGATCTTTCTCAAATGATGCTGGGGAACATGATAATCAGGTTTTACACAAACTTATGTGGAATGCAAACAACAGAAAGCAATTGAAAGCAAATTTCTGGGTCTCAGGTTTAGCTTACAATATGTGTTATTGTTTAATGAAAATGTCATATGCAATATTAATGGTATTTACTGATATCTCATGTAATGAGAATCCCACTGGCAATATTTAACAAAAAATATACAAAACAAACAAAAACAGATGAGTGTAGTTTCTGTACTGCATCTGTGTTGCTGCAGTACCACAAATTAGATAAATGAACATGGCAGTTCATAATCTAGTTAGTTTGATGGATTCAGAGCTGGTAAAGGTAAGGTAATTTTGCAGAAACTGACGCACATGATCACATGCCCAGTGTGCCCTGGCAGACACTTAATTGGAGTCAGTTTGTCTTTTTGAATGTTCCACCAAAACTGATTTGGAGATCTGGAACTCATCCCATAATAATGCAAGAGTGATATTCACCAGATGTAAACTATTGGTTATTTTAAAGATCTGTTAATATCTAAATTGAATCCTTTGTACCAAACATGTGAAAACAATAAGCATGAGGCTTACTAGAATATTCAGCATGCAGTTTTTTGTGTTGTGATCTATCCATCAGCTCTTTGACCGGGTGAAGTCATTGTATCCCCTCTTGGTCTACAGGCTGTTACCTAAGAATTGGCACTCTTCAAGTGAAATGTCACCATGAAGGAAAATCTCTGTTTCTCAGGTCAGACTCCAGCCCAGCAGCGGCAGGCTGAATGAATGTTTATAATTCATGTTAAGTGAAAGGACTCTGGCAGAACAACTTGTCCCTCTGCTTCAGTGCTTGACACAGTTCTCCAGACATACGTCAGTGTAGAGCCTAAAACCAATGTCCGGTTCTCCATTTGTTTTTTACAGCCAGCAGCAGTAGTGATGGGAAGCTCTGGTCATTTTACTGACTCGGATCTTTGAGTTGTTCAGCAAAATCTTTTTTCAAGTCAGTTTGTTCATATCAGCAGAATATAATTTGAAATGTTACATGGGTGTAATGGTACACAAACATGACGGTTCGGTACGTACCTCGGTACTGAAGTCACGGTTCGGTACAGCAGGGGGGAGAAAACTAAACATAAAATTGCTTCTTCTTTTATATTAAACAGTTATTTATTTAGCAAATTATGTCTCTCTCTTTAAAAACTGTAAATTCAGTTATAATTAATGTTTTCAATTTAACAACAGAGCCCAAACTATTAACTCAGTTGCTATTTATTTTTAGATAAACACTCAAATAAACATAAGCCAGGTTTTGCATTAACTTCTAAATCTAATTTACTTTTCGACTCCAAGTCATTTTTGAAATACAATCATTTACAGTTACTGTCATAACTTGTTTTCATGACAAATTTATTTAAACATATATTAAATAATTAAGACATTACCAACAGGTAAAGTAAATATAATGAATATATAAGCTAATGTAGTGCATATATTTAGTGAAATGCTCCCCTCTAGAGTTCATTTCTCTAGTGAACTAACATGCTGTGGACACTAAATGACTTGCCTGAGGTAAATGTAATGCTACGCGAGATACTATTCTCAAGCTGTTTTATTGATGTCTTTCCGCGGTTGAAACACTGGTTGAGAGATTACATGTAAACATATCTATGCATAGACCGTCTGTTCTTCTGCACTTCTTCCTGTTGTGGCGGTTAGCAAACAGCGTTGCATTACCGCGCGCGCCCCATTTTCGATTGGAGTGTGGATCGCCTGTGACCAACTGTATTCGTCGTCTGACTGCATGTACCGAACCATGATGAATATTTGTACCGTTACACTCCTATAACATGGTTATAGCCAAATTCCGCAACACATCAACTTACACAAATGTTGATCAGAATATTTTTAGAATAAGAAAAAACTATAATGCAGCCAAGGCCAAATTATGAGAAAGTCTGTTAATTCACCTCACCTCCCGATCCGAGTCGTTCGTTCTTTTGTTATTAGTTAACCTCTTGAGTCGTTCGTTAATCGCGAGTTATGGAAAAGAACCATCATGACAGAAATTCACAAATTTATAAATTGTAAGAATTTTGAGACCAGAAACGCATTACGTAACTGTAAGAGGGGAAAAAAACGCACTTGTAAGGAAGGTTGGGAATTATTAACTAATTTCTGAATCCAATATGGTCGTCACATCACATGACAAAAGAACGAACGACTCAGACCTGAATACTCAGGAGACAAACTAATCATTTCTTTTTCCAGTACAGACTGCATAGCCTTATCCAATGGGCTGTCATGGGATGAATGGACGACACGGACCCGAAGACTCGGGAGGCGAACTAATCATTTCTGTTTCCTGTACAGAACCTATGGGATGTTGCGCATTCGCGGTCAACACAAAATGAATGAATCACTCTCTGAGAATCGTTTATGATCGAACCATCACTACTCAGCAGGCCCAGGACAGGCTTTTTGTGGGTGAGCCACTTCGGCTGCTGTACTAGGCTTTGAAGTGTATTCTTCATTTCCTTTGAGAAAAAGCAAAGGATAATAGAAACGCATCCCATCTTAAACTTGAAACTGACAGAATGTTGTGTTGAAGTTCTTTTATTTACATATATGACATATTTAAATAGTTGTACATGACTGTATCACATTGGAACATTTTTTACTAACAGTGACAAACAGGTGGATGTATTGGCAAGGTGCTGTTTTAGAGCGTGGCAGCAGTCAAATCACTGGCGACATTGTTATGACAGATAAACTGCGTTCTGTTAACACATACACCCACTCAACTCAATGTGGATGGT
The DNA here is from genome assembly GCA_003731715.1 of Anabarilius grahami. NCBI lineage: Eukaryota > Metazoa > Chordata > Actinopteri > Cypriniformes > Xenocyprididae > Anabarilius > Anabarilius grahami. The sequence goes on from RJVU01069537.1 coordinate 2,283,355, forward strand.
GACCTAATCCAATTGAATGACAATGTACAAATCTCACACTTTCTCCTTCAAGGCTGGACTAATCTAAAGGATTTTTGTAGTGTCTACTGTGCATAATAGTAGCACTGTTTACTACAATATTTAAAAAAGACATAGACATGGTAAATGTTACTTTTTTATCCTCATGAGAGCCAGCAAAATAATTTGTTTTGTTTGTTGTAAGATTTTCGTCATGTTTTAAATCCTCCACTGACAAGGCAAGTTTATAGGTTTATATTAACAGATGTTTTACAACTTTCAATACAAAAAAAACTGTCAATGACAGCTAAGCCAATGAAAATTTGACAAGTTTTGTAACATTTCATAAGATTTTTTTTTTACCGTATTGACCTGTAATGTCTCCCCACAGGTGAGAAGTAAATCATACACTACATTTGACAACTTACAAAATAAATAAATCATTAAACTATAAATAATAATGTACACATACATTATCGCTCAAAAGTTTGGGCTTAGTAAGATTAGTTTTTTTAAGAAATTGATACTTTTATTCAGCGAGGATGCATTAAATTGATTAAACCTAACAGTACAGACATTTATGTTATGTCTATTTCAAATAAATGCTGTTCTTTTTAACTTTTTATTAAAAAAATCCTGAAAAACATTATCATGGTTTTCATAAATATATTTAGCAGCGCAACCGTTTTCAGCATTGATAATAATCAGAAATCATTAATATAATATAATATGCTAATTTTTAAGTAATATATCAGCTAAGTAATATGCTGATTTGGTCCTCAAGAAACATGTGACACTGGACTAATGGCTGCTAAAAATTCAGCTTTGAGTAATTCTGAATAAATTACCTTTTAAAATACAATAAAATAGGTTTGTCATTTAAAAAATGTCATTCAATTCCACAATATTACAGTTTTCACTGTATCATTATCAAATAAATGAGCATAACAGACTTCTTTCAAAAAACATTTAATGGTAGTGGAATTATAAAATAAAACAATACTGTACTACTGCTACTTTTTCAATAAAGTTTTATGAAATACAATAATTTCAATACAATAATTATTTTGTAGAAGTAGATGTTTTTGTGATGTCAGAAATGTCTTAAAGCAATGAGAGGAAGTTGTCATGCCAAAACGGCCAACATTTTGTATCTCAGAAAAGCCTGTGAGTTTTAAGTTTTAAAGAGTAGATCAAATTGATGGATCCCAGAAGGATACTGGACTGATGATGAATTGCAAAAATATTAGAGAAAAGAGCACAATGTCAGTGAATTGGAATAAGTCGTACATTAATAATGGCTCCCTCTACACCTATAGCTTCAATAGAATCTCCCGTTGAACCTCCACATAAAGCTGAGAACTACATAAGCGTCCTTGAAAACAAGTTGACATGTTTATACAAACTCTCACTACATTTCCACAGAGCCATTTATATGCACTGGTTTAAAAGTGTAAAGAACAGAGTCGTTCCCACATATTGAGCCAAGCAGCCGAATGGTTTCACATGCTGGTATGTGGTTGTACTATTTCAGATCACAGTTGAGCTCTAAAGCTTTAATTATACTCAAACTGTTTATTACAGGCATATGTCTTTAAAGATGTAATAGAGACTACACAATATGGGGCCAATTCAATTCCACTTTCAAGCATGTAGATGAGGTATAATTATATTTAAATACATGTCACACTTTCTTGAATCAAAACTCCATCGTACTGTACATGCCTCCTTGAGCTATTGTCCAGGCTCTGTGAGAGATGCTGCTCTTACAAACAACAAATGAAATGACTATGATAATGGTTGAATGAGAAATCCTAAAAATAACCATCTAGGTTGGTGCAAGATGGCTACACACACCCTTATAAAAGGTTAAAGGATTAGTTCACTTTCAAATGAAAATTAGCCCAAGCTTTACTCACCCTCAAGCCATCCTAAATGTATATGACTTTCTTCTTTCTGGGACAATATGTTTGTGTAAAAAAATATACATATTTAACAAGTTATAAAGTAAAATATCTAGCTTCCACCAGACCACCTTCCATATTCAACTTACGAAAAAAAACTTCGAGAGAAACTGTGAGAAAACAGAGCCGGAGCCATGTGGATTAAACATTTATGATGGATGGATGGATGTGAATTGAAGGAACTTTCTTCAGCTTATACTCGTTGGTCCCGTTCACTGCCATTATAAAGCTCGGATGCGTCAGGATATTTATTAAAATATCTCTGATTGTGTTCATCAGAAAGAAGAAAGTCATATACACCTAGGATGGCTTGAGGGTGAATAAAGCTTGGGGTAATTTACATTTGAAAGTGAACTAATCCTTTAATATTTAGAACTTTTCAGCTTGAGTGTAATTTGAGAATGAGATATCATCCAATACAAACTAATCTTATTCATTAGAAGCCAAAAAGCTAAAGTGACTCAGAAACGGCTTTACACATGTGGCTAATGATAGTCAAGCTTTCACACAATAAGCTAAAACAAGCTAAATCTTGTTTGTCAGTGGTTGTAACCAAACATAGTTCTGAAAGGAAAGACACTTGGTACATTTTCTTTTTACAGAGCAAAAAGTGTTCACATTGTGAAAATACTATCTTGCATTATGAGCCCTTTAGTGTTATAGTTTTAGAGCTAGTTACAGTAGTTGCATACAGTGTTTTCTGCACTGGTATTTAGGAGGCTTTTTAAGCAGTTTTTTTCTTCTTTTTTTAACAACAACATGGCAATTTCTTAGCTGAGTTAAGGCATGTTCAAGACTAATGTCCTGTGCGAAAATTCAGAGCGATAAACATTTAAATTTGAACAACACAAACATTAGCATGCCGTCAAGATAACTCTTTTCTTATCTCTCTTCCATCACACTGAAAATAAAATTGGCCAACATGCCCAGAGCTGCTGCTGTTACATAAAACTATGATTTGGTGGCATTCACAAACAGACACTTTTGCTAAGAGACAGTGAATAACAGAGAAAGAATCCAGAAGAATCCGTCCCAAAGCATAGTATATTGAAAAGAGTATGCCAAAAGTCCCCGGATGGTCTACAATTTTCGGTAGATTTTCGAAGTGTAGATCCATGCACACTAACGGCTAATATTGCCCACAACACATTTCGGTTTGGAGGAGGATTAGGTTCAGAACTACAAACATGAATAAAAAGTGTTAAAAAACGACAAAAATGGCAGATGTGCGACGGTTAAGTACAGAGGTTCAGATAAAGTGACTAATATGTTAATGTTATCCATGTTATATTTCATCTGCAACAACAATGTAAACTTTTATAAAGATCCATTTGGCCATTAACTTTTAAATATGAAAAAAAAATATAAGGAGAGTTCTCCGCTTCAAAAATCCATGATGGCAGATCAACATGCTACTTCTTTTCTCTCCAATATGGTGGGAAATGAAATGAAATGTGGAGTGTTAACTGTGACAAGACAGGCCAGTTTACGGTGACAGGATGCACATAACTAAGCGACAGAGCATCTGTTAAAGACGCTATATTATGAGGTGATAGTATGTCCCAAAGCTTGTCTACTCTTCTGTTACACACTCAAAAGTATGTACTTTTTCTTCACAAAAAGAGTACTTTTAGGGCGTAGTATAAGTAGGCGAATTGGGATGCAGCATGGGTCGCTTGTCTCTGTACTCGTGTATTTGGTGTTCTGAACAGCTGTTTAAAAAAAACATAAAATACAGTCTTCCTTCTCCATGACTTAACGTTCATTTAGCCTGTCTGCCTTTTTTTACACATTGGTCTAGACAGAAAAAAAATAAAAATCTAACAGGAAAATCTATCAAATTGTGGTGTGAACAGGCCTTTATAGCGCAACATGTGAAATTCACTAACAAACTGATTGTTTTTAATTAGCAGACGAACACAGGAGTCATCATCTGAATCAGTCAGATAACTTACTGAATCAGATCAGATTATTCAAAATGAGCTGAGAACCAATAACTCTGTTGTGTGCACTTTTTGAAAGCAATGTTAAAGATGCAAATTTTGTTGTAATAAAAAGTATTTAATTTTTATTTATTTTTTTAAATAATGTTTAAATAGTCTTGTTATTGCTTAACAAGTTGTCCCAATTTTTGGGTTGGTTGATCAAGAAAAAAAAAAAATAAATCCTTTAGGAAACATATACAGTACATACTGCAAAGTGTTGTTTAAACATCACAAATAATGGTTTTACACTGAATATATGCAGTACCTGAAGAACATGAAAAGTTCATTGAGTTTTCAATTGGCTTCAATTGGCCAATATCATTAAGACTCTTAAGATTTGACTTCCAGATGTGAATGGAAATGGCAAAGAGTTCTGGATCTGTCACACAACGATGAAAAAAAATCTAACAATATATAACAAATTCTTCTCAAACCCTTCACACAGGCTTGATTGTTTACATAGAGGTATTTTGAAAGATTAATGCAGATTATTTGTCTGCAAAGGTTAGTATAACCTTGATATCTTTAAATTAAATCGCCGGTTTGCCATGCATATTTCTGCTGTTTTCTCCTGTTAAAATCCAGGATTAAAGTGACTCATGCAGCAGAAGTATAGCAGAGAGATGGAAGTGAATAACAGAAAACTCTTGGACACCTACGTGCAGCCTGATGAGGCGTTTCCTTGAACCATTCATGGCCATCAAATTTAATAGTTTATTGCATCCTAATGATACGTTAAGAGTAAATGATAATAAGAGAAAAAGAAAGAAAACATTAAATAAAAAAATTTAAAAAACGAACCAAGTAATAAACAAAAAAGAGAAAGAAACCATTAAACTATCACATTGCATCTTTATGACTTCTCATGAGCCACCCGGCCACTACAGACTGAAACACGCTACACTGGCTTCGGTCAAAGGAACATCAAAACACGTCTCGTGGTGTGCTTTGATCACGACCTGACCAAACACTGGACAAGCTTTGATCCTTTTTCACAAAGAGGGATAATTAAACAAGGACAGCTCTTGTGATTTGATGTAAAACAAATCCATAGCGTCGTTGTCCAGGTCTCTGAACCGTCTCTTGCCCTCCAGGTCCTCACCTGAATCATCTTTCTCTCCTCAAGAACGACTGCGGTCTGCTTGAGTTCCAACCAAAATGTTGCTGTAGATTTTTTGTTGCTCCTCTTTGAAAGTATCTTTCACTTTCCCTCGTTTTAATCCACCATCCCTAAAGAGAAAAACAAACCCAGTTTCAACTAAATAGTTATTTACAAAAAATAAAAAGACATTTATCTGAGAAAACCAGCTTTAATATGGCTAAGCTGGTTTGCTGGTCTCTCAAGGCCCAGGAATTCTGCTCTGTCTCGCGCAAAGTTAAGAGCGTAAGCATTTCAAAGTATACTCAAAATATGTGCACACCATCAAATGGACTTTGTTTTCAAGCGTTTATGTCATTCGCACATGCGCTGTTGGGCTGCAAGTGGACGGTGTGTGCGAACGTCTGTGGACCCTCCTGATGACTAAGGGGCTTTTGCACTGGCAGTTTAGTTCAAAACGGGGCACGGTTTGCATGAAAAATCGCTAATGTGAAAGCTGTCATGCGAACCCGGGTGCGCACTGGGGTACCGAACCCGAGGCTACCTAAAGGAGGTGGTTGCACTCGAACTGTGCTGTGGTTCGGGTGAATATGAAAGCACCACGGACTCGGGTGCACACTTGTTCAGGAAGTAAAGAAACCGGCAAATGAATGGTAATCAGCTGTCTTCTCAAAAAAGTCTGTTTGCAAGCAGCGGAAAACCATCTACATGCAACACACATACAGTAAACTCAAGTGTCGTTTACTCTGCTGCACACAATAGCACCAAATTAATTCTGTGATGCAAGTCTGTGATGACGCAAGATGAATGCAAACACACCAGGGTTCGATAGAATCAATTTGAGTGTGAAACCAGACCAACGCTTCGGGGGGCACCGGAAACAATCGCGCCCAGGCTTTGCCTGTAGCAAACGAGCCCAGTGTGAAAGCCCCCTAAAAGTGATGAAAATTGCCTCACGCGGACAATCGTTGCAAAATGCGGACGGCTGAAGTATACTTTGGGCTAGACTAGTCTGTCAGCTGGTTTTAGAAGGGTTTTGGGCACTTGTCAGGCTGGGAGACCAGCTTAAACCAGCTAAGACCAAACATTTTCTGTTTTAAGACAGCCAGTTGTCACTTAGCTCTCCATCTACAGCTTATATTAGTATTTTTATTGCTTCTCTTTAGCCTCAACATAGCTGAGTCAGACTTACCACAGCAGGTCCACCAGACCACCCTGTCTGGCAATGGCTGCCTTTACTCTGTTAGCAAACTGCACTGCATCCTCATCTTCCTGAGGGAGACAAAACAGACCTTAACAAAAACCTTTATCTTGTGCTTTAATAGTTTTAAATTTTTCATATTGTATCAATCATTTTCACCATTTTCAGTTAAAGGGGTAGTTCACCAAAAAATTCAGTTTACCCAAAATTCTCTCATCATTTACTCACCCTCATGTCATTCACAAACAAACACAAACAAAAATCTAATGTAAGTGCATTGTGAATTTTCATTTTTGGGTGAACTATCCCTTTAATAGCATGTTTACATAAAACTGAACAGTAAATTTTCTTAAATATTAAAGTGCCCCTATAATGTTATTTTATGCACTCTACACATTGACTGATTTTGGGCTGTCCCAGATGAAAGATGACTAATCGTGGTGATTATTGTGGTCGAGTCTCTTAAACGGTGGTCCTACGTCATAAAGTGAGAGAGTTTCAAATACGGCCGTTGTAGATAGCCTGCGCTAATTTTCTGAAAGTGTCAGAAATTTAGCATGATCATATCACATTGTGTTTGCTGCTATGACCTACATCTACTGAATAGCCAATAAAAAAAGCAACATGAAATGAGGTATTGATCAATGCAACATGGTGCTAAAACCTAAAGCTCCTCGAGCTCCATTTACAAAATTGGCATGCCAATTTGCGTCTTTTCCCTAGCCATGACCACGTACATATTCTCCTCTTTCACTTCCTTCTCTTTTTTCAGCGCACGTAAAAACCACAATTGCCAAAGTGTGATTCATCTTGCTTTATTTGTTTACCACTAGCACATGCTGACTGTGATGGACAGGCCATCTGTCCAGGGTGCTTTCCCCTGCCTCTGGCCTAGGAAACTGGGATAGGCTCCAGCCCCCTGACTTCTAAGTTCATATAAGGAATAAAGAGAGAAAGAGAAGAGCGCATGCTGATAAAGTTTTATTCCTCTATACTAACTTTCGTCATAGCCTACGATTCAATAGGTGTCATCATTGTATAGTCTAAATACATGTCATACCCAAATGTATTAGATACGCAGTCTGTAGCAGGCATTAAAGGGTTAGTATAGAATACTTGTTGTGTGCAAAAAAACAAAACAATAATAACGGCTTTATTCAACAATATCTTATCTTCTGTTTCATTCTCATACTGAGCCGGCATTCGGACGTAAACACAGAAGCCTTCACTGTGCTTACTACGTCACCTGCATAAGGAATATGACAGGGAAGAGAAAAGATTGTTGAATAAAGTTGTTATTTTTGTTTTATTTTTGTGCACAAAAAGTATTCTTATCGCTTCATAAAATTAAGTTTGAACCACTGCAGTCACGTCAACTGTTATAACGATGACTTTAGTACCTTTCTGGACCTTAAAAGTGTTGATTATATTGCCGTCTATGAACAAGTCATATGCCTCTCGAATTTCATCAAAAACATCTTAATTTGTGTTCTGAAGATGAACAAAGGTCTTAGGGGTGTGGAACGACATGAGGGTGAGTAATTAATGACAGAATTTTCATTTGTGGGTGAACTAACCCTTTAAAATGTCTTAATTTTGTTTTGGAGATCTCCTACAATAGGCTTACATGCATCCAAGGTTGAAAAACACTTTAATTTTCTCATAATATACATGGCACATAACCACATTTATCAAAGAGTTTGAAAATGGTTTGTTTGAAGAATCAGTCTCTCCAAACCCCTCCTTTCCGAGAGCCTGCTGTGCTCTGATTGGTCAGACTTTCCAGTCTGTTGTGATTAGTCCACTGCTTACAGTGCGTGTTGGAAATGAAACGCCTACTACCATATCTGAATTTTAGCTCCGGAGGCTTCCTCAGCTCTTCATACACACTGATACAAACAGTAACAATGGTGTTGGTTCCCTTTCAGTCGGTCACGTTCGACGTATGTCAGTAGTGACCGACGAATTGGGATATCGCCAGAGAGCCCTATCAGCTTCGCGTGAACTAAAACAATATTTGCGTGCGATATTTGCATAATGCGCACCGCCTCCGTCAGGTGTATATAAATAGGAAGCAGATGCAATCGCACTCTGTTTTTCGCTTCGGAGCCAACCTGTGTGTTCCTGCTATTAGATTGAGAGTGACTTCTCAAGCCTTTGAAGAGCTTTCGTTCTACAGTGCTGGCATTATGGCACCATACAGCGAGGCCGCAAGCTTTCCCAGAGTGAGCTTTCCGAGCTATTATACAGCTCTCAACTGCTGTTTCCACAGCATTATTTGCCCCGTTTGGTTTGCGATTTGGGCCGGTTCCTCTGTGTATGTGACTCAGGGAGTGAAAAGTGTACCTGCAGTCACATCGCGGCTGTTCCCTGTGTGCTTCGGCACAAATAACAAGAGCTTCTAAAAGAGATTCACAGACAGACACTGCGTCTTTTTCAAGACGTCATTCTGTCTGTGCGTTTCTGGAGGCGGTCGTTTCCTATCCTTACTGACGGCCACAATCACTTTCTCTCATGTCTGCTTAGCGTGCTGAGACAGTGTTTGTGGGTGGTTCATATTCTCTTGTGAGAGCATGCCCACGTCGGCGCGCTGTTCGTCTTGCCTTTCTCGTAAGGGCTTGAGCGCTCAGCGCACCGTGTGCCGTCGAGCTGCCGGCTGACAGCGCGCGTTGCCATGGCAACCCAGCGCGTTGTCCGGCGCTCTAGATGCGCGGTCGAGACCTGAGTGCCTTAATTGAGGTGGAGTCCCCTCACTTATTCCCCGATCTAGTTTCTTTTTCTGAATCAGAAAAGTACTACTTTGGCGAATAAGCCTGGGTGACCAGAGGATCACAGTGGGGCAATACCCACCGAGCCATTCTCCGTGGGCCCCCCACTCTTCTAGTGCATCGCAAACATGTTGTGACTGTGTTCGTGGGTGGCTCATGTTTAGTAACAACATGGCCACGTCGGCACCCAGTGCGCCATGTGTCGTCCAGTTAGACGGCCACATTCACTGTCCTACATGGCTGGTAGCTTCTGGGTGGATTGCTGGTCCTTCTCATAGGGCATCTTAGTCAGGGCTCCAGCAGAGGATCAGATGTCGACTGCTACATTGGAGAGAGGATTGTTGGGCTCTGGACATGAAGATGAGGCTCAGCGTCCCACGGTTGTGATGTGCTCATGCTGAATCAGATTCAGACTTGACAACCATGCTTTCCCGGGCCCCTGGGGGCGTCGTGCGACGCATACTCGCCTTGCCCCGCCCCCTGTCTTTAGTCTGAACGTGCATTAAAAACTTGCCAGTTTGGAAGCCTTTTTTGGTGTCAAATATGGAACGCAAAAAGGGCCATAATCTGCATTAAAAGTTTTTTCTCTCTCACTACCCTCTATGCCCTGCATGGGTCTGCCCGCATCGCTCCCTCCCCGGAGGAGGGCCGTGTGTAGAATTTTGGTCTGTTCCGCCGCTGGCTCTCCGGAGTCCATCGGTACCCACGAAGTAGAACTGTTATCTGATCCTCCAGGTCCCAAGAGGGTGTGGCTGGCAGTGTGCGAGGCCCCGCCTCGCCACTCTCAGCCCCCTCTCACTTCGCCAGCAGGTTCCAGTGTGATGGTCCAGGCCGCACCCCGTGTGCCGTCTCCCATTCACACTGCTACCTCGCAGAGTCTGACCACACTCCGGGCCGCTATGCCGTCCGAGTCGGGTCCCCGCACTCTGCTTCGCTGCCCCACCCCCGGTAAGTCTGTGGTGCCTTTGGTCCGCTGGCTCAATGTCTGGAAGCATGGATAGCGCTCCCCAGCCCGTCCCGCTGGCTCATTCATACTATCAGACTCGACTATGCGATTCAGTTCGCCCGGCGTCCCCCGGTTTTCAGGGGTGTCCACTACACTCAGGTGTCACTGGACAACGCACCTGTTCTCCGGGCAGAGATTGCTGTCCTCCTGGCGAAGGATGCAATCGAGCCGGTCCCTCCAGCCGATATGATGTCAGGGTTCTCCAGCCCCTACTTCATTGTACCCTAGAAGGGCGGTGGGCTACGGCCAATCCTGGATCTGCGTGTCCTGAATCGGTCCCTTCACAGGCTTCCATTCAAGATACTTACGCAGAGGCGCATTTTCAAATGCATCCGTCCCCAGGTTTGGTTTGCAGCGATCGACATGAAGGACGCATACTTTCATGTCTCGATTCTGCCTCGCCACAGAACCTTTCTAAGGTTTGCGTTCGAGGGTCGAGCATATCAGTACAAAGTCCTGCCCTTTGGGCTGGCCCTGTCACCCCGCGTCTTTAAGAAGGTTGCGGAGGCGGCCATTGTTCCACTAAAAACAAGGAACAGGGCGTTCGCATCCTCAACTACCTCTACGACTGGCTCATCCTTACCAGCTTGTGAGAGCAGTTGTGCGAACACAGGGACATGGTCTTAGCTCACCTCAGCCGGTTGGGTCTTCGGGTCAACTGGGACAAGAGCAAACTCACCCCCGGGCAGAGGATCTCTTATCTCGGTGTGGAGTTCGCTCAAGCGCAGGACAGCGGCCCCACTGAAATACTTTCAGAGGCTCCTGGGGCATATGGCAGCCGCGGTCACGCCGCTCGGACTGCTTCACATGAGGCCGCTTCAACACTCGCTCCGCGGCCGGGTCCCGAGATGGGCGTGGCAGCGCGGTACGTTCCGTGTCCCCGTGACACCGAACTGCCGTCACACTCTCACCAAGAGGTCAGACCCTTCATTCCTGCGGGCTGGAGTTCCCCTCAAACAAGTGTCCAGGCATGCTGTGGTCCACACAGATGCCGCTGCCACCGGGTGGGGGGCCACGTACAACGGGCATGCAGTGTCGGGTCTGTGGACGGGGTCTGCTCGGACAGCACTGCGGCCGTTGCGTACACCAACCATCAGGGTGGTCTACGCTCCCGTCGCATGTCGCAACTCGCCCGCCATCTCTTGCTATGGAGTCAGAAGCATCTGAGGTCGCTTTGTGCCATTCATGTCCCAGGCATGCTCAACCGTGCAGCCGACGAGCTCTCACGGCAGCCTCCGCTTGCAGGCGAATGGAGACTCCATCCCCAGGCGGTCCAGCTGATCTGGCAGCACTTCGGCGAGGCTCAGATAGATCTGTTCGCCTCCCTGGAGACTGCCCACTGCCAGTGGTTCTATTCCCTGACCGGCGGCATGCTCGGGACGGATGCCCTGGCACACAGCTGGCCCGGGGGCCTACGCAAATATGCGTTTCCCCCAGTGAGCCTTCTCGCACAACTCCTGTGCAAAATCAGGGAGGACGAGGAGCAGGTCTTGCTAGTGGCTCCGTATTGGCCCACTCGGACCTGGTTTTCGGACCTGATGCTCCTCACGACAGCCCCTCCCTGGCCCATTCCTCTGAGGAAGGACCTCCTGACTCAGAGACGGGTCACCCTGTGGCACCCGCGTCCCGACCTGTGGAACCTCCACGTGTGGTCCCTGGACGGGATGCGGAGGTTCTGAGTGATCTCCCACAAGCGGTCGTAGACACCATCACTTCCGCTAGAGCTCCTTCCAGGAGAAGCCTCTATGCGTTGAAGTGGAACCTGTTCGTTGAATGGTGCTCCTCTCACCGAGAGGACCCCCGATCATGCTCTGTCAGATCTGTGCTTTCCTTCCTGCTAGAGGGCTTGGAGCGAAGGCTGTCTCCCTCCACCCTCAAAGTGTATGTTGCCGCTTTTGCCGCACATCACTATGCAGTTGATGGCAAGTCCTTGGGGAAGCACGATCTGATCGTCAGGTTCCTGAGGGGGGCGAGGAGACTAAATCCGCCTCGCACTTCCTCCATACCCTCTTGGGATCTCACCCTGGTACTTAGCATCTCTCCGGGGTCATCCCTTCGAACCTTTGCAATCAGTTGAGTTAAAAGTACTGTCCCTTAAGACCGTCCTCCTGGTTGCATTGGCTTTGCTTAAGAGGGTAGGGGACCTGCACGCATTTTCGGTTGACGAATCGTGCCTGGAACACGAAGCTTCAGGACCTCAGATCAGCTCTTTGTCTGTTACGGAGGCCAGCAGAAGGGAAAGGCTGTCTCCAAGCAGAGGATGGCACACTGGATAGTGGATGCCATCGCCCTGGCGTACGAATCCCAGGGCGTGCCTTGCCCGCTCGGGTTGAGAGCCCACTCCACCAGAGGAGTGGCCTCTTCCTGGGCGCTGGCTCATGGTGCCTCGCTGACAGATATCTGTAGAGCTGCGGGCTGGGCGACACCTAACACGTTCGCTAGATTCTATAGCCTTCGTGTAGAGCCGGTATCTTCCCGTGTACTCGCTTCCACCAGCCAGTAGTGTCAGCTTGCAATGCCACTCCCGCCCCCTGGGCCGGATACGTGCATCTTTGACTCCAGTCAAATTCCCCGCTTGGCGAACCCTGTCGAGCTCCTCCGCCTCCCCCTTCGGCTCGGACATTGCGGAGTGTCTGATGCTAGGCCAACGTCCGTCTCCGGTGTTGATGTTGGCTGGGTTCCATATGTTGTGACTCCTCTACGTGAGCGGTCCCATATGTGTATTTGTCCACGGTCAACTCCCTACAGTGAGCCTGTGTCTTTCCCTTAGCAGAGCCAGCTCTGCTGTCACCTGTCAGATGAGTCTCCCCCTACCCAGGTTGTGCCATCCCAGGGACTCCATATGCGTACTGCCCACGGCCAGTCCATATGTGTATTCTCCACGTAAACTCCTCCCCCGCAGGGTAGGTAGTGGTCTCCGCAGCGTCCCCTACGGGTTCGCTTTCCCAGTGTAGTCTAATTTACTTAGTGGGTATTTCGGAACAGCAGTAGACTCCCTCGGCGTAAGCTCGCCCCCTTCCCCGTCCCATTGGTGCGCCGGGTGGCTAGAGCTTGCGCTGGGCACTGGAAGGGGTTTCGTAACTGTGGCGCTTTATTTGGGATCCCAATTCGTCGGTCACTACTGACGTACGTCGAACGTGACCGACTGAAAGGGAACGTCTCGGTTACGTATGTAACCCTCGTTCCCTGAAGGAAGGAATAGAGACGTACGTCCCGTCGCCACAGTTTCTGTACCTGCTCCTTCAGGGAACGAGGGTTACATACGTAACCGAGACGTTTTTCCATATCAATTACAGCGCAATTCCTCATCCTTTTGAAGTGCATGCAAAGTGGATTCGCAGCAATGAAAACAGCATCTTCTCAACATTTTGACAACACAAACCAAACTCTTCCAGGCCTCAGCTACAACTACAGTGTTTGAAGGCGGGTCAAAGGAGATGCTGTTCACGGGCAGCCAATGAAGAACAATGGCTAGCATTATGCAAATTTGCTACATTGTTACGTAGGCATGCAACAGGAAGTGAGACTGGAATTGCTGATGACTTGTTTCAGCACTTCAAAATCGATTCTTTCTTTTAGGAGATAACTTTATTTGTCATGTACTTTGATCTTAAGACTTTACAGACCTTTTGCATTCATAAACAGCTATATGAAACGTAATATTCAAAAAAGCATTATAGGAGCACTTTAAAACAACCTATAAGTACACCAAGGAAGGGCTTTAACATTATTCCAGTGATTTTCCAGAGAACTTCTGCAACATTCAAGGTGGGACGGATCGAATCAGCACAATCATTTACCTATGGTGACCATTTCCGGTATTTTTGAGAGCTGAGAGCTTACACGCATTAAAAACAATGGTGTATTTGTTTATTTGCATGCCCACATGCAAAAACAGATGTCTATTTCCAATCTGTGGTGGGTGGACAAAACTTCAGACAGATGTCCAAACCCACTCAGGCTCATTTGTGCTTGATTTGTGTATTAAATGAACCAATGCAAAATGGGCAAGGCAATGCAAGTCATTCATACCACAGAGATTTTACTGCATTTACAGAGATGATGAGTTTGCGTGCGTGCCGGCCTTACCTGACGGCTCATCGGAGGCAGGTACCACACACTGCAGACGATGGCCCAGCTACTCATCATTCGGAGCAGATAATTCACCATCCCAAACTTACTGCTGTTCCAGAAGGCATCCCCAAACCGAGGGTCATACTGGAAAAGCACAAAAACACATCATAATGCTGATGAAAAACTTCATTTTCTTAATGATTTTTTTGCTGTTGTTTTTCAGTAAACATTCTTAAAACTAGATAAAATGTATACAAATAAAAAATGTACACAATAACACTTGTTTTCACATAGTATTTCCTGAATTAAGTTTTGTTTTCATTCATTGTGAATTGTTTTTGTTTGTTAGAAATATGTTTATATATATATATATATATATATATATATATATATATATATATATAAACACAATNNTGCCAGTGAGATAAGAAAAAACAAAACAATATATTGTAAAAAGTATGCAACATATTTCAAATGTATTTAATATCTTACACAGTTTTGCTTCTCAAGAAAATTATCTTGTTTTCAGGAAAGATATTACTAACAAATACTGATTAGAACATCAACATCCCTAATCATCTGCTCTTCATCCTTTTTCTTACCATAAAAGCTGATAAAGTAAGAGGATGTAAACAAGGAGGAACCTCTGAAAGCAGCTTTACAGCTCAAAACAAGATTGAAATCATACAGACTACCAGCTGCAGCATTAAAAACACAAATGAAGTATTCATTCTGGCCAGTTCATGCATTTCTCTAGAACATTACTGATAATTGAAAACAGTCTTTAAGTTTGGAATAATAAATATGTCCAGTATGTTTTAAATGTAAAAGGCATGTGAATGGGCACATTTGCATATGTAAATGATCAGTGAAAGAATAAATAAAAAAACTATTTTCAAGATTTTGAGCAGAAATAAGATTATGCAGTATTTCTAGGTCATAGATTTGATAAGCAAATTAGTAACATGAATCATAGAACTCCTTTATTCAAAAGGTCACTTTCCACAAGATGTTCTTTGGTTCATTCTCAAACATGATCATCAGGTTTGACACAAACTTGTGAAATTTATGCAGCTCGACTGCTGCTGCCAAAAATTCAACACTTTACAATAAGGTCTCATTTGATAACTTTAGTTAATGTATTAACTAACATTTAGTAACAATGAGCAATACTTTCGTTATCTTTATTAATCTTTGTTAATGTTAGTTAATAAAATACAGTTGTTCATTGTTTGTTCATGTTAGTTCACAGTGCATTAACTAATGTTAACAAATACAACTTTGGTTTTTTATAATGTATCAGTAAGTAATTAAATTAGCATTTACTCAGATTAATAAATGCTGTAGAAGTATTGTTCATTCTTAGTTTATGTTAACTAAAGAAGTTAACTAATGAAACCTTATTGTAAAGTGATAACAAAATTAGTGATCATTTTTCAGTTTAAATAAATATGGTTGCCAATCCAAAAACTTTGCAATGTGTAGTTAGCAGCATGACAAATATATATTTTATACAGAAAGCGAGCAAAGATCGCAAGCAATATAATCACAGAAGCGGTCAATTACAACGGAGGTACACAAAGCTGCACTCTTGCGAAAACTCACGTTATAATCAATGAAGCTCTCTATGCTGTGCAATGTATCTCTTATTGACATTGTGTTTATAATTTGTTGGTTATAATGAAAGGATTCAAGAGCATGCAGAACTCACACTGAACAAAAAATAAGCAGTGTTGTGTGGATTATAACTAACTTCTTATTGGCCATTGCATTCACACACTCAACAGATATGCCTGTGATTGGATACAAAGCTCAATGCTGCAAAAACATGTTGTAAATAGAAACCTTTGACACTCTTTACAAAGCATTTTTAAAGTGTTTTAAAGCAGCTGGCTAATCAGTGGGTACCGATACTGCAGAACAGCAGATATCATCACATTAAATGATCAAAAAATCTTTGGCACGACAAAGATTAATTTTGGTGGCAGACAAAATATTTTAAATGCAGGACAAACCCTGCACAAACAATACAGGATTATGCACCAAAGTTTAATGCTTAAAGGAATAGTTCACCCAAAATTCCGTCATCATTTACTCGCCCTTAAGTTGTTCCTAACCTGTATGAATTTCTTTCTTCTGTTGAACACAAAAGAAGATTTTTTGAAGAATGTTGGTAACCAGAGACTTGTCGGTAGCCATTGATTTCCGTAATATTTTTTTTGGAAGTCAAGGGCTACCGACAACACTCTGGTTACCAACATTCTTCAAAAAAATCTTCTTTTGTGTTCAACAGAAGAAAGAAACTCATACAAGTTTGGAACAACATAAGGGTGAGTAAATGATTTTCATTTTTGGGTGTTTACATCCCTAACTCGGAATCTTCATTAGGGAAGTGAGATTTTCTGACCTTTATGGCGACGGGGTAGACAGTCGAGCCAATTTCAAAGCTTCCTTTCTTGAACATCATTACTGATGTGTTATTAATGCAGGTACCTGGACACAAATGATATGATGAACACATGAAACAGAATATTAACATATTAATATAACAACCATATTAACAACCAGATCATAACACCTGTTCAATGGTAGTCACTATAAGCTTACATATGTATAACACTCATTAGAAGAGAAAATGTAACAGGGCAATTGTAATGCACTAAATGTCTTCAATCACAAACAAGTAACACTGTTTTTCCATCACATTCTTTCTCTGCCTGAAAAAAATCAAGTGTGATCAGCTGACTTTGTGAGAAATATTCAACAAACACTGATTTTGAGTTTTGGATGTCTGGATGTCCAGTATTTGTTTCCTGCTGTCAAGTTATAATGCCTTTGAATTTAACATTATATACACTACCGTTCAAAAGTTTGGCCGTAGTAAGTTAAAAAGAAAAATGATCACAGTTTCCACAAAAATGTTAAGCAGCAAAATGGTTTTTAACATTAATAATAAGAAGAAATGTTTCTTGAGCAGCAAATCATCATATTAGAATGATTTCTAAAGGATCATGTGACACAAATATTTAGGGGGCAGTCGTGGCCTAATGGATAGAGAGTCGGACTTGTAACCCAAAGGTCATGGGTTCGAGTCTCAGGTCCGGCAGAGATTGTCGGTGAGGCGAGTGAATGTCCAGCGCTCTCCCCACCCCTCAATACCACGACTGAGGTGAGACCCTTGAGCAAGGCACCGTACCCCCAACTGCTCCCCGGGCGCCGCAGCAATGGCTGCCCACTGCTCTGGGTGTGTGTTCACTGCTGTGTGTGTGCACTTGGATGGGTTAAATGCAGAGCACAAATTCCGAGTATGGGTCACCATACTTGGCCACATGTCACTTCACTTCACACTGAAGACTGGAGTAATGATACTGAAAATTCAGCTTTGACATCAAAGGAATAAATTACATTTTAAAATGTATTCAGAAAGAAAACAGATATTCTGCATTGCAATAATATTTTACATTAAAATCTTAAAAACCCCAAAATGTTGAATGGTAGTGTACATAGGAAAAAAGTACTATTCTTCCCTAGTTTCCCTATCATATCAATAATCATTTTTGAGAATGAGTTCAGCTTACCTTCGGGGAATATGAGGATAGGCAGTTTGCTTTTGTCTTTTACATGATCGCTCAACCTGAAATCATTTAATTTATAACAACAAAAACAATGATAAGTGAGGGTGTTATAAAAGAACAAGATCCAGTGAGATAATAATGTTTTTTCCATTTTTTTTAGAAGAATCCGGCACTTTTGTTCAAAAGCCAAAGAGCATAGACAAGTGTTGATGTTGTGTTACCTTTTAGCCACTAGATGGCGGTCTTTGACTTCTAAGCGTTCAAACCAAATGTGTGGACAAGCTTTCACCATAGACCTCTGAATGATCCCCATCAGCCCCCCATGGATCTGGCCCACCTTTAACACACACACACACACACAGACACAATTTACCTTCTGACCTTCTATCTCAAATACACACAAATACACAGACTTACCATTGCATAGCATCCGTCACTGGCCAGTATAATGACATCAATGGGTGACGTATGGTTGGCAACACAGATGCCTCCATTCTTGGGTTTATTTTCACTGTTCCAGAGAAAGACACAGAGAGGAGATTGTGAGCAGAGAGTAGTTACAGGAAAAACATGGAGAGCACTGTCGTCCCTGCTACAGGAACCAGTTTGACTGGTCAAGGCAGAGGACCTGAGAGAAAGAATACTCTTTATTCTTATCACATTTTAGGAGACAGAGAGAAAGAGAATGCGCAGGAGGTTAGTGACCTGAAATACCACGCATTATCGCATTTAGGAGACATAGTAATGACAGGCTCAGCTGAGATAATGACAAAGAGAGTACTGGAGAAGTTCAAATTCAGATGAATCCAGTTTACCTGACCTGTAACTAATGCCTCGTTTCCACTGAGCGGTATGGTTCGGTTCGGTACAGTTCGGTACGGTTCGGAACGGTACACCTTGATCAGGCTTGCGTTTCCACCGCCAACAGTACCCTTACTTGATAGGCGTGGTGAAGCCGGAAAATAGCGATCAACGTCATTCTCGCGCGAAGAAGAAAACGACATAGTAAACAACAATGGAGGGCATACAGCAGATCTTGTTCGTGCTTCTCCGCTTGAAGCTGTCTGTCACAAGAAGGATACGAGCTTTGCTTGCTGCACACCAACATTCGACGTTTCACAATACCAAGTATGCAAAGTTCAGACATCCATGCAGCAGCACCTAGCAGCAAGCGGAGGAGAAAACCCGCGTAATTTAAAAACTATTTTATTGTGTCATGAAATGTAGTTTTAAAAGTTTTTCAGGCGAGAATGTAGTTGTTTAAAGCTCAAATCTGTGGTTTATTTATAAAGATAGCACCTATTTGAAAATCTGATCTGACGTTGTCGGAGTTGTGAGATCCAGGCGATCACCGGGCGCTCGGTGCTAATGTACCCAGCCGAGAGCAGCTGTAGCTCGGCTAGTCCTTCTGACATTCGCCGCTGGCTCAGATGTCTCTGTAGTGGTTAAAAACGAGATATCATTCATCTTGTGTATAAGGGGCAATCTTTGGTCGCATGAATTTATAATTTGATCCCGGGCAAATCGTTTTGGCTGAGGGCAAAGTGAAGTTTCATAACTTTATATATTTATTTAACTTTACAGTTGTAGTGCGCTGTACGTTTGACTGAATTGTTTGCTTGTCTTTATTTCTTATTGTATAACTTCTCGTATTTTATACTTATACCTTTATAATAGTTATTATTGATAATTAAAACTGACTTTAAACAAAAAGAGACGGTTGTTTTGCCTTATTTCATTGACAGTGAAGATAATCACTGTACATATGCACATATTGCCTGAACCACACATTAATAGGTTTCATATTTTTTAAATAAAAGCGAAAAGAGGCAGGGTTGTGTTTTATATTTTGTTTTGTTATATAGCCTACATGAAGTGAAGATAATCAATGCACGCGTTGCCTGAACCACATTTGCGTGGCGTCTCTTGTGTTGTCATTCCCCTTGTAGCACGCGCAAGTGACGATTCTCTGTCAACCAATCAACGGTCTGCAGAGTGTAGCTCCACCCTTTTGGTACGGTACTGTTGTACTTGGTACCCCAACGAAAGGGTCCCAAAAAAGTGGTACGGTACGGTTCGGAATTAGGGTACCATTCACAACTTTTGACAATGGAAACGGCAAAAATTGCGTACCGTACCGAACCGAACCGTACCGTACCGCTCAGTGGAAACGAGCCATAAGACACAAAGCCCCGTTAACTCTGTTACATTCCGGTGTCATGGACTAACCCCACTCAGTTTGTGTGTCAGATAACATAAAAATCTAAACATGTCTGTACCATCTATACAGAACACGCTAGAGGAGTTAGCATTCTCAAGAACCAGTTCTGATTTACTGTAATTGCATGGAGAAGAGTGACTAAGAACATTCTCCAAAATTCTTCCTTTTGTGTCCCAAGGAGGATAGTCAGACAGGTTTGAAGAACATCATAGAGAACTGTGAGCATGTGATTTAGGGTGCTTTCACACTTGGTACAATTGCCTGGTCCGAACCCAAGTTCGATTGTGTGATTGTGAGTGCCTGGTTAAGAGAGAGTATGTGTGTGATTGTTCATGTATGCGATTGATTTTTAGTGTCTGACTGTAGAAGTGATTGTGAGCGTGATAGTGACCACCTGATTGTGTGTGATTGTGACAGTGTGTGTAAGGGTTTTTGATTGTGAGCATCTGACACACCCGACGGTGTGTATGTGTGTGATTGTTAACTCTTATTTCCATTTTAGCTTGGTTCGGTACGGCACGATTACAAACCGTTCTCGGACCGGAATTCAACCGTGCTGATAGAGTGCTTGTAGTGACGCCACCACGCAGGATTGGTAACTTGTCTGTTGCCTGGCTACCAGTTTCTCTGTAGCTGGCCAAGTGCGCTACTACAGTGAATTAAACAAGTTAATAATAAAATTAAAAGAAATATCTGATCATCCTCCTTAATGCAGTTGCTATTTACATATCACACATCTGCAAACTCTTGCGTTACCAAGGCAATGACTGACGCATTTGTATTACAGTAAATTCCAGAGAGCTCCATTATCAGCCCCATAGTGGAAAATGAAACCATATTCGTACCGGCTAGGACAGGGTTGGCACGGAATGGAATGGTTGAGCAATGAGAACGGTTTAGCCCGAAGGTGGAAAAGCGGCTATAGTTAGTGTCTGATTGCGAGAGTGATTGTGAGCGTGTATGCGAGTGTTTGATTGTGAGAGTGATTGTGAGCATGTATGTGATTTTAACCGTGCATGCGAGTGTTTGTTTGATTATCAGGGTCTAATTTTGAGCATGTGTGTGAGTGTTTGTGTGATTGTGGGATTATATGTGCGTGTTTGTTTGAATATCAGTGTCTGATGTGAGAATGTCATTGTTCATGTTTGTTTGATTGTACAGGATTGTGTGTGACTGCAAGCATGCGATTGTCAGATTGCACATTGATCCATCATGCTTTCCTGTAGCTCAGTGGTTAGAGCATGGCACTAGCAATGCCAAGGTCATGGGTTCGATCCCAGGGATTGCACATACTCCGATACAAATGTATAGTATAATGCAATGTAAGTCGCTTTGGATAAAAGCGTCTGCCAAATGCATAAATGTAAATGTAAATCATGCCAAGGCTCCAGATGGTTGGAGATTTCCAGGAAGTATGCGTATGTTTTTCCACACATCTGTGGCGTTTTACCTGTGATGATATGTGATGATAGCAGTCAGCGCTCTCACACAGATACGGTAACACATCAGGTGCACATTCTCACTGAGAAAATTTTTCACCCTGCAAACACACACAGGGACACGTTAACATACATATCAAATCACACTCTAGAATATAACCTTACTACCAACTTCAAAATATCCAAATATCAGACAATTTATTGGTCTCACAGATATGTTGGTCCAGCACTAGTACAAGACAGCACAACAAAAGGCAAAAATGTGTTGGTTTTTTTGTTTGTTTTTATTTAATCAAGTTTCTTACCTCCCATTGGGCAGAAAACCAATAATGGTGGTGAAGACAACCAATAGGCTTACTCCTGTGATTGCTAATGTTAGCCTGATAAACCAACAACAACAAAAAAAAAGAAGACATTTCAGCTTGGACATCGGAACATTTTTACAAAATGTACCCTTTAAACCTTAAAGGTGCACAGTAAGTTTTGATTGACACGCTTCATGTAGAATGAAACATCTTTTTCTAGAAGACCGTTATAACTGCAGTCTTCATCTCATACAAGTGTATATCCCTTTAATATTTTATCATTTTAATTAATTTTTATTTTTTTATATGTGTAGAACCTGTTTAATTCGCAACAAATTACTGTGTGCACTTTTAATATCGAAATCAAGTTTTTACTTTCTGCCATTTGATTTTCATTGGAGATACAAAGATAAATGGCATGAAAGAGAATCACTCGAATATTAGGTTTGGAATCGGATGCTTAAAGGACTAGTCCACTTTCAAATAAAATTTTCCTGATAATTACTCACCCCCATGTCATCCAAGATGTTCATGTCTTTCTTTCTTCAGTCGAAAAGAAATTAAGGTTTTTGATGAAAACATTTCAGGATTATTCTCCTTATAGTGGACTTCAATGGCCTCCAGACGGTTGAAGGTCAAAATTAGAGTTTCAGTGCAGCTTCAAAGCGCTTTAAACGACACCAGACGAGGAATAAGGGTCTTATCTAGTGAAACGATCGGTCATTTAAAAAAAAAATACAAATGTATATGCTTTATATAAACAGATGATCGCCTTGCATGTGCTTCCGCTTTCCGTATTCTTCAAAAAGCTTACGCTGTATGTCCTACGCCTTCCCTATTCTACTTACGGAAAAAAACAAAACTGGCACTGCGTTCGTTCCGTAAATTGAATCGCTAGATAAGACCCTTATTCCTCATCAGGTATCGTTTAAAGCCCTTTGAAGCTGCACTGAAACTGTAATTTTGACCTTCAACCATTTGGAGTCCATTGAAGTCCACTATAAGGAGAATAATCCTGGAATGTTTTCATCAAAAACCTTATTTTCTTTTCGACTGACGAAAGAAAGACATGAACATCTTGGATGACATGGGGGTGAGTAAATTATAAGGAAAATTTTATTTGAAAGTGGACTAATCTTTTAAGGTCAGGAATCGGATACTTGTAATAAAATAAAAATTTTATTCCGCTTATCGATTCCTGTGCGTGCATTTTAATGTGATTTCAAACCATTTTCAAGCGCAAGAAGACGCAAAAGAGAACTCAATTTGGCACTCGCGCCACGCTGTTTTTTTTGTGCACACATCCAAAGTCTTTCATATAGGGCGCGATACTGAATAGAGTTCTCGAACGTGTCTTCTTGCGCTTGAACGCAAAAATACACACTAAAATATAAAATATTCTTGTAAACTGTCGGTTTTGCAGCAGGATTATTAGGCTGCTGTCACTTTAAGACCTCACACTGGATCCAATATACTGATACTCATGCGTTTACAGTCACTTAAGACAAAACAGACTGTGTTTACGAGTATATTTTGACACATTTTTGTTTATTTGTGTGTTCAAGCACAAGAAGACACATTGGATCCAGCATGAGGTCTTAAAGTGACAGCAGCCTAATAATCCTACTCCAGTCGGTCATTAACGTTAATTAAAGAACAAAAGAAAAAGAAAATCACTCACTGATCTAGAATGAATAACTTTTGTAACTTTAATAAGGATTAATCTATATTTTATGCATAAAAAGTAAACTATGTAGTGTTATTTTACTTTTTATTACAATTTGTTTTGTTAAAACCACAGGAAAAAGTTAGTGTTCTTAAGGCTGCTAAAATTTTTTGTAGGCTGCTGATTTTTATTTATGTTATACAGCTACAACAAAACATTTTGCCAATAGAAACAATAAATATGTTATAAATGTATTATGATATATGATATATATGTTTGACTTAATGTTTTTACCTTAAAACATATAAGAATTGATAAGAATTGGAATCGATAAGCAGAATCAGAATCGATAAAATTCAAATTATACCCATCCCTACTGGAATATGTCACAGGTGGAATTCAAACCTACATCAGCTATGTGATCTCAACTCCAGGAGCACATGCACTACCCACTGCACCATAACTCTAACCCAATGGATGCTTCTGTTCAATTAATCACACAATACTCGGGTGAGCACATCTGATTAAACAGAGCTCAGATATCAGGCACTCTTCCTCATCTCAAATGTGCACATGGGATGGTAAAGTGTTTCTATTAAGGAATGTGGGTTAAGGCCATTGCCCTGACTGACATTAATCCTACAGAAGCTCCATATGGCCCTGAGGGGCGGCAGAATTAGCCTGTATTTTAAGACACTAAATTCAGACTTGTGTGCCAGAGCAGAGCAAGTGTCTCCGAATGGACCAGTTAGAATGATGTCAAATTATAACATCAGCCAACCAAAACTAATATTTAATATTTATTCTGACTGCACTATACAAAGCCATTGAAAGGTTACAAGTGCAGCAGAAAACTTTTTTCTTGTTATATGACATACAGTGGCCCTCAAAAAGTATTTAATTTACCCAACATTGTACCATGTATCTTTGCTAGCTATGATAGATTTATCACAGACATGTAAATGAGAGTAACAGCGGTGCCCTCTGCTCCATTCTGCATGAAGCAGCAGTTTCTAATTTGAATATTGTTTTGTATTCATACTGTGTAAACATACTGTGGCAATACCAGTGGGCAGTACCATAATAATGTCTTGCATACCATGGTATTACTTTCCAGGCCAAGGTACTTCAAAGATAACCAAGGCACTACCATGGTACATGTCCAAAAATACATAATATTAGCATGGTACATGTCAAATAACCACAGTAATTCCGCAGTACCTCAAGCATTTTGATACTTGTTTGTTGTTAGCATTAGCCTCATTTTCTTTTTAATTTTAGCATAATTCTCTCTAATCTTAACATTTTCTTTTTCCATAAATAAGGGTTTATTTGTCTTATTTTACTAGAGGTGCACAATATATTGGTATCACAACCACTGTTTTTTGGTATCAGTTGATATTGGATATCCCTGCCAACATTGGATATTTACTGTAATTGTGATGCTCAATACATATTTTTAAAGTTAAATTACTGTCTAACACTCACTAAATGTTATTTCATAACATTGTTAAATGTAATCTTTGGCAAGCCTCAAAGTGAATATTCATTTTTTATACTGTATATTAAAATTTGCTTGTAGCATTTGAAACAACTGATTTCAGTTTTAATTTATTTATTTTTAAAAATCAGACATTTATGGGTGATTAGCATCAGCCAGAATTTTAATATCACTGACGTTTAATTTCAAACACCTTTTTCATTCTTCCTCACCTGAGGGGCAGCAGGAACCCATAACGGATGATAACGCCAAGACCCCACAGCACTGTCAGTCTGGTGCTAATGTGCTGGAAGTTATAGTTGCTCCTGGTCAACAAGTTCCACGACTCAAGCTCCTCTGCCGAGAAACATTTGGTAACCTCATCATCTACGATGCTTTCAATGCCACGGCGGCAAAAGTAGAAGGTGTCCGACATCTCAAACTCTGAAGAAGGGGAGGGGCCTGTGGAGGTGGAGGCGGAACCATCCAACTCTCGACTGCTCCCATTTCGCCGAATCTCTTTGAGCTCCTCTTCCAGTGACGTAGGTTCTTTAGCAATAATGCCTGAGATAAAATGATAATGCAAACATACAGTGTCTTTGTGAAGAGCAAAATTTAGGAAATAAAATTAATTATATTTTTTAATTTGCAACTGAATTAACAACTCTCCTAGAAAGAAGGGAAATTATATAACAGCATGTCACACATTAGGGCGTAACTAAATGAAAAATTAAAAAAAACAAATATATACAGTACAGTCCAAAAGTTTGGAACCACTAAGATTTTTTATGTTTTTAAAAGAAGTTTCGTCTGCTCACCAAGGCTACATTTATTTAATTAAAAATACAGTAAAAAACAGTAATATTGTGAAATATTATTACAATTTAAAATAACTGTGTACTATTTAAATATATTTGACAAAGTAATTTATTCCTGTGATGCAAAGTTGAATTTTCAGCATCGTTACTCCAGTCTTCAGTGTCACATGATCCTTCAGAAATCATTCTAATATGCTGATTTGCTGCTCAATAAACATTTAGGATTATTTTCAATGTTGAAAACAGTTGTGTACTTTTTTTTTCAGGATTACTTGATGAATAGAAAGTTCAAAAGAACAGCATTTATCTGAAATACAAAGCTTCTGTAGCATTATACACTACCGTTCAAAAGTTTGGGGTCAGTTAGAATTTTTATTTTTATTTTTTTGAAAAGAAATTAAAGAAATGAATACTTTTATTCGGCAAGGATGCATTAAATCAATCAAAAGTGGCAGTAAAGACATTTATAATGTTACAAAAGATTAGATTTCAGATAAACACTGTTCTTTTGAACTTTCTATTCATCAAATAATCCTGAAAAAAAATATTGTACACAAATATTTTGTACAATTGTACACATGAAATGTTTCTTGAGCATCAAATGATCATATTAGAATGATTTCTGAAGGATCATGTGACACTGAAGACTGGAGTAATGATGCTGAAAATTCAGCTTTGCATCACAGGAATAAATTACTTTGTGAAATATATTCAAATAGAAAACTGTTATTTTAAATTGTAATAATATTTCACAATATTACTGTTTTTACTGTATTTTTAATTAAATAAATGTAGCCTTGGTGAGCAGACGAAACTTCTTTTAAAAACATTAAAAATCTTAGTGGTTCCAAACTTTTGGACTGTACTGTATATATTAGGGCTGGGTATTGACAATTTTCACGATTTGATTTGATTTCTATTCACATGCTTTCGATTCGATTCGATTACGATTTCGATTCGATATCGATTATTTTGGATGTAGTATTTCCATTACAGTATGGCAAATTTTCTAGAGGAAAAAAAATCTCTCAACTAATGCTGTAAACTACACTTGGGAGTCAGTTGGTACTACTTTACTATAATATTGAAGGTTAAAATTAACTTGTATACAAACACTTGAATTACACTCAATTATGTTTTTTTTTTATAATAAATAAAGTTTTTATAAACATTTAAATCGTGGCTGTCATAACTGATTTAATCAAACATGCATTAAATATTGAAGAACATTATAATGAATATGTAACGGTGCATAGCTATATTTATCAGAATACTGCTCTCTAGAGTTTTCTCTTTACTTTTCTAGCCGACTAATGAGTTTATGGTCAATGAATATGTTTTTCTGAGGTAAATGTGACGTTACGTGACATTGTTTACAAGCTGTTTTATTGACGTCTTTCCGAGGTTGAAACACTGATTGAGCTATTACACGAGACATGATACGGATTTCGGTAAGTTGTACTGTATCTTCTAACATACCTTCAGATGTTTATTCATGTTTATTTTGCATTGTAACTGGTATTAAAGCGGAGGAGAGGATGTTCACATGCGCTCCGTGTTGCCGCTTCTCTTTAACTGAGGCGCTACAGTGATCTGTCACGTCACATTAAACAGCGCCAAAACGACATTTATTTTTTGAATCTCATAATAAGATGGACGTCAAATAAATCAAAGTGAGAATCAAATAAAATCAATATTGCATATTCACTATTAACTATGACTTTTGCCTCAAAAAACTCTTAACTTACTGCTTATTAACAGTTAGTAAGGTATGGGGTAGGATTAAGCGATGTAGAATATGGTCATGCAGAATAAAACATTAATATGTGCTTTAGAAGTACTAATAAACAGTAAGTTAATAAGCAGCTAGTTAAAAGTGAGAACTGCTCCCCATAATAAAGTGTTACCATATATACTACTAGGGCTGTCAAACAATTAATCGCGATTAATCGCATATAAAATAAAAGTTTGAGTTTGCATAATATATGTGTGAGTACTGTGTGTAATTAATATGTATATATAAAAACACACAAATTAATGTATATATTTAAGAGAAATGTGTTATTTATATACAAAATATTTTTATTTATATATAATATAAATTACATAAAAATATAAATAAATACATATACTTGTAAATATTTCTCAAATATATACATGAATGTGTTTGTATTTATATATACATATTAATTACACACATTACACCCAAATATATTAGGCAAACTCACACTTTTATTGTGTATGCGATTAATCGCGATTAATCGTTTAACAGCCCTATATACTACAATAACCCGCAACACCACAAGCAATGGAGCTTGAATGGAGGTGAATGGGACATAAATGTGTGAACGCCATTAATCGTTGCCTGATCTTTCTGTGGATAGGTCAACTGACAAAAACAACAACGGTCGTCACAAGTCCTGTGAGATCAACCGAGCACCGGGGACACACCAAAACAAGCAATGTCACTCAGATTAACAAGCAGATGAGCACACAGCAGGAGTAACAGCTAATTTTCCCATAGGTGTAACAGTGCACAGTGTTTACACAACCACTGCAGTACTTACTATTAAGACTGTAAGGCTTGTACAGAAGATGGTTTTTCTCCTTGGCTCCTCTTTCCATCCTCACTGTGGCCCACTGGAAAACAAAGAAAGAAATCCAAACTCAATTTAATGTTATCACTGCAACATACTATTGTATTTACAATTTAGTAAAGAATTATCTTAATTAGCAAATAATTAGGACAGATCTAAATTGTTATATAATAGTTATATTATTTAAAATATTTATATTCATATTAAATTCTCTGATCATGCATGAAAAATTTAATTATGGGGGAAAGTATGTAGTATGTAATATAGCAGATAATGTACTGTCAGCCAGTCATTATCGCAAAATAAATCAGTTATATTTCCTCTGTGGATTATATCATAATGGTCCTTAAAATAAAACTTCATGATTTGAGATCACATCGAGGTGGACTACAGCACAAACACACACACACACAAACTGAATGTTCCCCCAAGGAACAAGAAGCACTTTATTGGAAAGCTGTAGGAGGAGGAATAATGTCAGTTTGTTAATTCAGGCATGTGGAGCACACAACTAACTTACTGCACTGAGAATCAGAAAACACTGAAGGGCTGGTATTGATATCTTGCGAAATTTACCACAGGTTTTGCTTTAACTTCAATGCCTCAATGTTAACCTATTAATTTGTCTTAATTTAAACCTTGGATTCTTCTAATCTGTAATAAGATTGAGCACTTTGGCATTAAGGACAGAATATAGACGTCACAATGGTCATAATGTTGTTCCTGGTGCTCATGGGACAGTAAAACTTTGCAATCCTAAGGCTAAGTTTACACTATGATGAAGTAAAAACTGAAAAGTTTTTACTTAGAATTTTCCGCATACAGACGACAATGTTGTCAAAACAACCGCCATTTACATAGAGCCGCGAAAATGATTAAAAACGCTTTATGTATACAATACCAGTCGTTGGCGATGTCACTTTGTAAAGAAACACTATACACCTATAGACTGAACACATAATATGCATGCGCACGACATCAACAATTACACAAATTCACATTTTTGTAGTTTACACGAAGACAATAACGGTACTGTTTTCAAAAACTCGCACTTGTAACCGGTTTTCAAATGTTTGCATTTTCATGTCCCCAAAACACTGTTGTCGTGTCAATGAACGGCCAAAATGCATACAAAGTTTTCCATTTTTAGTTGAAAATTGTGTTGTGTAAATGTGCAGCTCAAACTGTTTAGATGTTTGTTTCCAAAGGTGGGATCCTTCAGGTCCTGCAGAGCTGTAGGTGCTACACACACAGCCAGGAATAGAACTTTTTAGCATTTAACTTACATTTTATTCCTTTCATTAGTTCTGATGTTCAGAAATAGATTCTATACTGTAGTACTTCACCATTACTAGGTTGGCCAAGTTGCATCACTGACATGTAATCACTGTCTTTTAATAACTGAATGTTGTTTAATACCCAAACAACATGAAGTTTGACTTTATTTCAAGCATTCTCTGCTTCAATGAACCTGCTTATTGTAGGATTGTAGGATGTCGCTAGTTTGCAGGAGAGCCACAGTGTCAGACAAGAAAGCAAGCCACATGCAGTGAGACTGCACGACCAGTTACATAACAGCTTCAGACGGATGTGATGTAATGTTGAATTAAATCAATCACAGCTGGAGTGGAGCAGCCCCTCGGCTCTTCACTCCCCTTCAACGCCTGCCTCTAAACTCTCTGTTTTTATGATTATAATTTAGGGGGAAAAAAAGAGTCAGCAGAAGAAAACATGTCAATGTGATCTGGAAGCACAATTAAATGTTTACACCAAGTGCACTCCATAAATAAAAGAGTATCAAAAAGCATCATGTTAGTACCATACAGGGCTCTACAGTGCCCCCATTTCACTCGCATTTGCTCCTAAACATAACTGCATGCGACTGTGAAAAAATATTTAGGCGCACTGGTGCGAATGATCCGATCAATTATCATGAATAGATCTACAATCGGAATTAAAAACTCCCAAAATGCATCTAAACTGAACAACAGTTATGTTTCGTACTGCAATCGGTTGCTTTTGATGCATTAATTCAAAGACTTTGCTTCAGTAGGCAGAGCAAGTGCAAAAGACATGCGCTCCAGACAAAGATCGTTTATAAGGTGCAACCAGTGTGACGCAGCCATGCGCACTTACCAGACCGTCGCATGCTGCTGTTTCTTTGCAGCCAAATTAATTGTAAATACTACATTTGGATTATCATAATCAAGGCTGATGAATGACTCGCACATTAAGATTTACCGCCACCTACTGGCTGTTTTATTTTCATATTTACACTTTACATAGATTGTTTTTACTTAAAATATTAAACTTTTAAAGTTTTTTTTACATTCTAAATTCAAAAAATTATATTTAAAAACAATCGTACAACATTATTTACCAGTGAACTACATTAAGCAGTCTATGTAAATGTCTAAATAATACCACTTCAGATGGAGCTTCTGTGCCACTTCTGCAGTGCAAAGATGGATTTTTGGAGGATTTCTTTTGCTTGGTAACAGTCTGATTGGGTCTTATTGTCCTAACTGAATTTATTGTTTAACATTTTAAAAACAAATTTTCTATTTTAATTTAAGAAATTGATTAAATATGATGCATACATTTAATAAGATTAGAAAAACTGCTTATAATGGTACAAATGCCCCAGGAAATTAATTTAAAGGGGCAAATATTGCCCTGTAATGGAAAAGTTAGTGTCTGTTATTGAACAGAACGTGCTCCTAAATTTTTTTCATTAGGAGCACTTGTGAAAAATGTTACCGTAGAGCCCTGCCATAGTTTTTTGGATATGTATCATGGTAGTAGCATAATTATATTATTTGATAAACCTCACAGCAGTGGTTCCCAAACTTTTTCTCAGGCACCCCTTTTGTCAAGAAAAATATTTTCAATCTCACCACTGCATTTCTTAAAAATACATTAAACACAGTAATATTGTGAAATATTCCAATTTATTAACTTTTTTTTTATTTAAATATGTTTAAACATATAGTTTATTCCTGTGATGGCAAAGCTGAATTTTCAGCATCATTACTCCAGCCTTCAGTGTCACATGATCATTCTAATACGCTGACTTGCTGCTCATTTCTGATTATTATCAATGTTGAAAACAGCTTCATAATTTTGAGGAAACAATTTTTTCCCCCCAGGATTCTTTGATGAATATAAATGCACCCACATGTGTTTGTGATGTGAATTCTGTACGTGGCATCTTAACTTGTTCGGCTTCATACTGTCAGAACTAATATTTATATAAAAAGCTAATATTTTGAGGCACACAACACAAGACTACAAGTGTAGTCTCTCTTCATTTCCCACCATTGTACTTGTAAATCTGATGGCAAGAAATACCTTGTCATATTTTCAGTTTTTTCACTGTGTCTACAGTAGATGTGACAAAGCGAACGTTGCAAATCCATTTGTCCTTAGTGTTAGAGCGTTAAAATATGTCAGTAATAGAACGGTGCAGCAGTTTACTGTTGGGGATTCATCTAGCGTAGACAGCATCACTAATTATAATGGATTCTGTTTGCTTTTGTTGCGTCCCGCCACTCACGTCTGGTGTAGACAAGTTGTTTTGGTAGTTTCATGCATCGTCAGCTTACATTTACCTGGCACTGGCAGTCCTTTCAAAAAATGTTCATGCTTAGTGCAGAACCATGCATTATTAATTTATATTTTTTACACAGTTCTCCACAATACTCAACTTTTGGTCTATTTTTGCATGACAACAACCACTACAACTGATAACAGACAGGTACGGCGAGTCATCTTGAGGTAATAAAATATGTCAAATTAATATTTTGTGTTCAATTATTTACATATGTGGAAAGTAACCGCATAATAAGCGGGATAATTTCGCAGTGGGGTCTTGTATCACCCTGAAAAGGTTTCTTTTGCACAACAATCTGCTGACCCCCCATTTTGGTAACCAGTCCTAAAGTATTAGTTCACTTTCAAATGAAAATTATCCTAAGCTTTACTCACCCTAAAGCCATCCTAGGTGTTTATGACTTTCTTCTTTCTGATCAACAAAATCGCAGAAATATTAATAAATATCCTGACGCATCCGAGCTTTATAATGGCAGTAAGCACTACCAAACGAGTATGAGCTGAAGACTCCATCCACATCCATCCATCATAAACATATTACAAACGGCTCTGGGGGGTTAATAAAGGCCTTCTGAAGAAAAACGATGTATTTTTGTAAAAAAAAAAAATCCATATTTAGCAAGTTATGAAGTAAAATATCTAGCTTCTGCCAGACCGCCTTCCAAATTCTACTTACGAAGAAAGTGTAAAACTCTAGCAGTTCAAAAAGCTTACAATACGTCCTACGCCTTCCCTATTCAAGTTAGGAAAAAACTGTAAGTTTGTTCGTAACTTACGAAGGCTGTCTGGCTATATATGGATTTTTTTTCCCCACAAATGCATCGCTTCGCTTCAGAAGCCCTTTATTAACCCACCGGAGCCACGTGGAGTACACGTTTATGATGGATGGATGTGGATTGAGACACTTTCTTCAGCTCATACTCGTTTGGTAACGCTTACTGTCATTATAAAACTTAGACACGTCAGAATATTTATTAATATTTCTGCGATGTGTTCATCAGAAAGAAGAAAGTCACCTAGGATGGCTTGAGGGTGAGTAAAGCTTGGGGTAATTTTCATTTGAACTAATCCTTTAAGAGTACCATAGAAATAACATGGTACTTGAATGGATATATCATATCAGTTATTAGACGCAAGTTAATATTTAAAAATTCACATAAACACTGTTACATGTAATCCTCAGCAAATGTCACAAATTAATATACATTTTTCCTACTGTACATTATAATGTTGAGATGCCTAAATTCATTTATAGTTTTTGAAAAAAAAATTATTTGAAAGAATGATTGTTTATTCATCTCTCTTACCCCAATTTTACTGTCAACTCTATAGTATCTAGTATCTAGTAAACAATAAGCCCACAAATAAATCAGTCTGAAGAACAATTTTCTTAACCATCTTGAAACGGAACAAAATGATCTTCCAACTCACCTTAAACACCTTGAGCAACATCTTCATGTAGAGTCCACGTATGCCAAAGGACAGACCAAAAATGGCAGGAACGATGATGAAGACCAAAAGCAGTGTGACCCACACAGTGAAAGAGATGCCCAACAACATGCATAGCAGATTATTGAAAGGAGAAATAAAAGGGCCCATTTTTTAAGTGGTTTTCTTTCAGGAAGAAATATAAGAAGGCAACTTTCTCAAGTACTAAGTCTCCAGAGCATGATGTGGAAGGAGTCCATAAAGAAGACTGGTGACGTTATAAAGTCTTTCATTTCCATTTGTGTACAACTGGATGAAGCAAACACATCATTCTGTGTGTGGCACTGCCCAGAGGCGATTTACTTCACTTTTAATTGGCAACATTGCAACTTTAGATCCTTGTAGACTCACAGAACATGACAGCTCTCCCCTCAGAGCTCTGAAATGAAGAAACACATACAGGTGCAGGTAAAGGATTACCGTTCACTCAAGTACGGCCTTATTCAAATCAAACAGATAGTGACTGCACCCACCAAAGTACACACAACAGGTTGATCACAAAGTCAAACAAAGTAGCCTGCATTCAGCATGAGTTACACTGGGATCTTGAACAAGGAGATATTTGAGCTCATAGAGCTCCCACGAGTACAGTGGTGGGAGACACACGTACATAACAGAGAAAAGAAGAGAAGAGAAAACGAATGTCAAAATTTTACTCTAACAGGTTAAATTATCCTGCCAAATATATACAAATAATCTGAAACCAGTTTTGCTATTGTTAACTAAGGGGCCGTTTACATGACACCGTTTTCAACTAAAAATGGAAAACTTTTTGAAAGTGTGTTGGCCGTTGATTTACACAACAACAGCGTTTTGGGGGCCTAAAAACGGGTTTCAAAGTGCATGTTTTTGAAAACAACACCATTATAACAGCACATTTTTGAAAATGGTGACGTCATGTGCAAGTGTTCGGTCTATAATGTTTCTTTACAAAGTGACATCGCCAACTACTGGCCTGGCAGCAAAATATAGCGTTTTTTGTCGTTTTTGCGGATTCGTGTGAATGGGATCGTTTTGACAAAGTTGACGTCTGCATGCGAAAAACGCAAAGGAAAAACTTTTCCATTTTTAGTATTCTGTTGTCGTGTAAATGTAGCTAAAACTTTTTTTTTTTTGGTAACTGAAACAAAGCTGAAGTAAAATATTTAATTAAATTTATAGATAAAGGAAATATCAGATTAAAAACTTGCTTAAAACAAGAACAAAACTTAGAAAC